>VNJV01002780.1:0-32435 GCA_008042635.1 Drosophila nikananu
AATAAAACGGCAGCGAGGCACCCATTGTCGGTGAAATGTCGCCGCTTAAATTTAGAAATTAATCAGGCAAAAGGCGGCCCGAAATGAGCCATCAAATGGGTGAGGGCCGGGCCAGGGCCAGGGCCAGGCCAGAGCCTGATGCTGCAACTCCCGATCCCGATACCGAGGTCGAGACAAGTTTTTTGACACACGAGTATGTGGCAACAATGTGTGCGCCGCCCCTCCACCAGGCTCCCTTTTATGAGACGTATTTCCAGGCATTTTGGTTTATTTTTAGTCTTTAATGGCTTGCAAGTGAAAATTGGCAGACACCAAAGGGAAATGAAGTTGTACTTTGATAAGGGAGACCCGGCGAGCGGGGACTGAAGATAGCCGAGCCATTAGTCTGTCTCCCTCTCTCTCTCCCCTCCATTGAAGCTTATCGAGTGGCGCCGCCAGGTGAGAGGCTAGGAGGCCAGGAGAAAGGGTCCCGAGATTACGGGGAACACCTACGAACGGTACCGAACCACTTAGGGGAACTCAGCCCGAGCACCGCGCGACGCGCTCCGCCACTTATCGCCCCGAACAGGACAATAACGATGATAATGATGCAACATATTCATTGGGACGCTCCGCATTAATTGACCAAGCCCAGCTCGGTTTCCTCCGCGGGCGGTCCGGCTCGCTGGGAGAGTACAAATTATGCAAATTAATAAGCAAAACCGTAATGTGAACATTTATGGCTACGACATTTTAATTGGACGAGACGCTGACTCACGAGGGGTCCGGATTGGGTGGGGTTGGTTGGAATTTATGAATTGGCAAACGTTTCGGGCTTTTTGTTTGCTCTGGTCAATTAGCAACGCGGAAAATCACCTGCCTCTGTGTGGTCACAAGATCGGACGAAAATACTTGAAATATTATGGTGAAATGTCATTAAATCCGTCACCAGGCAAACAGGCGCCTATGAATAGAAAATGACGGGAAGTCTTAAAACTGTGGGTGAACCACAGTCTGTTCCTAGATCTCGCAAGATCACAAAGTAGTAACAATTTTGGCTGGTGAACGCGCCTAATAGGAATGTTCGGTATTTTAAAAGAATTTTTCAGAAATTGTATAATACATTTTTAATACTTTTTAAATGACAGAGAAATAAGGAAAGTCTTTAGATTACGTTAGGGATTTGAAACTTAGAGAAATTTACCTTTCATATTAAGAACAAATATTTTAAAAAGCATTTATTTTTCTATTCTTTCTTTCTTCTAAATACGATTTTTCTAGATATCTGAGAGATATGTATTGTGAGTGTCCAAGATATATTCGATGCCTTGGTCGCCAAAATAAACTAGACGGCCCAATATAACCGCCCACTTGACCAAGTTAAAGATATGTCGGCTATGCTATAGGCTTTCTCAGGCAGCAGGCGGCAGGCGGCGCCTTCAAAGGGCCGCCTACAATGTTGCCGCTGGTGAAGCGCATCAATCAGCAAGTATCTGTATCTGCAAGATACCAAGCGCGAGCGCGGATGCGAACACGCCTCGGCTGACAGAATTGGCACAACGCTGCTATTTCGGATGCGAAAAGGTCAAAGTGCTTGCGACGGCGGAAAGAAAAGAAATAAATTAAATCAAAAACTAATGCCCGCCGGACCATTGAAGCGCATCCGAAGCGGTTGCATGGCGCCAGCCCAAAAAAGGCATCCGCATCGCGTCGCAGACGAGATCGAGGATCGCTCCCAAGCGCAGCGGGGTAAAGTGTCGCCCTGGTGGAGGGGGGAACAAAGAGTCACACTCGAGGACATGCGACCGCCATCAGTTGCCACTCGACGACCTGACCGACCTACCATAAGGACACATTCCGAGGCAAAAGGGACGAGCGAAGGACTCGCTGTGTTGCTGCTGATCGTGTTGCTTTGTTTTTGTTCACATTTAATTTTTTATTTATTGCCCGACCTCTTCGGGCGCTCTTTCATTTATTTGAGTGTCCTCCCTTTGGGTACTATTTTCGGTTTACCTCAATCTTTTAACAGGCCTTTGTTTGTTTTTGTTTTCGGTGCCAAGGGGTGCCAACAATGGACTAGAAACGATAGAGGTGCCGATACCTACATATATCTGGAGCATACACCAAATAAAGTTATCTGAGAGCAGAAAATTGAAACTAGAAATCGATTTCGCGGTTCAGGGAGTTAGGATAATATGGATGGATTGCTTTTTGAGTTAACAAGTTAAAAGTATTTATTATTCGGAACAATAGGAAACGGAAGAACCCAACTATTATAAATCAATATAATAATTAAAAGAGCAAAGAACGGAGTAGAAGTACAATCTATTTATAATATCAAATCCAATAAAACTGCATCTCCTTATATTTACACCAAGGTATTTTCCTGCCGTCTCTTTTTTCGCACTAATTCAAGCTCCCTGAGACTTACCAAAACATTAAGTAAATCTTTTAAATACATTCCCTTAATTTCTACAATATTTTAGGCTTGCTTACCGAGCCATAGGCAGCGCCGCACGCGTCCATGCACAGATACAGGCAGGTGGCCACACTCTGCAGCTTGATGCGTCCCACATCCACGGTGGAGCGCTGGAGAATCGCTGCAAATGGAACGGAGAGAAAGCATATTAATTAATTATCAATCACACGTTGCAGAAGTGGAGGCCTGATTGCGGGCTGACCCACTATCTGGGCCCAGGTGCCAGGATGTCAGTGTGGCCCAAAAGGCCCGTCCCTGTCCAGAAAGTTGTTAATTACACATCCGACACCTGGGTAGATGTCAGTCCCCAAGAGTGATTTGACCGCTTGCAGGCATGGGGGTTAAGCAATAAATGTTAAATAAAATACATAGTGGGGAACCCGGTAAATCATAGATTCCCATTGCTGGGCAAATTTGTCAACTGCGCCCCAAAGAAGGTGCCTTGAGTGAGATCATGGCGGATATTATTTATGGCTCGATTCGCGGCAGGTTAATTGAAATTGCGCCGCCTTGCACTTGAGAAACGAGCGAAGCCACACCAAATTCAAGTTCAGGTTCGTTTAAGGTCAAACCACTTGTGGGGTCCATGGAAGCGGCCAAGAAAGGGGGAGATGGAGATGGAGATGGGATAGGGCGGGGGCCGGCCTCTTTGTCAGTTGGCAGTCGTTGGCTGGCCAAAGTGTGTCAGCACTTGGCCGCGGTCCGTTCAATGAACTCGCTGCACTTAGTGCACACAATAAACATCAATTTATAAATACGCAGCTTGTTACGGGAGCAATTGGGAATTGAAATCTTGGCCAGCTGCTGTGTTAAGGAAATGGCTGTGCCTAATAAAAATTATTATTAGAGATTATGCGGTATACGGCGAGTGGTCCCTGAGTGGCCACTTGAGTGATGGAAAAAATGCAACTGCTCCTGCGCGTTATGATAGGAGGGGCTTAGCCATTAAATCCTTAACAAGACATTATTTATGTGGCAGCTGAAACGAAATCCTTGACATAAAAAAGGGATACAGACACACATGCTGGTATTTGTTAATAAAACCGATAAATACTCGGAAACTTCGGATGAATATCCTAGGGAATGATTGCATATAGCTGAAACTATGCCAGCGGATAAACAGTGGCGGGAATATCATAAAATATTGCTGTCAATAGGTGGGCAATTTATGGCCCACATGCTTATCCCGTATATGCAACTTTTATTGCAACTGCAACTGCAACTTCGGGTGCAGCTTTGGCTAAACAAAAGAGGCGTTTTTTATTTACAGGGCATCATTTTTCCCCATACCCCTTGCCCCAATAAAATACGGAAATTGTAAAGTTTCGGCGAAAGGAAAAAAACATAAATAGTGTAAATGCAGTAGCAAGAACAAGCGACTGTGCTCCCATTTTCCCTTCCCGATGCAGTGCCCTCTTCCGTTTCCACTCCCAATTCCCTGCTAGATTTACAATTTTCCCTACCCCAGAAATTTCCCAAAGCCATGAGTAATTGTTCCATTTTTTCTGGAGTGTTTGGCAATTGCCTTTTAGTGGATTTTCTTGGATTTTCCGCTGCTCCAACTCTTCTGTAAATACTAAAAAAAAAGATGGATAAACTAAACAAATGACATGCTAAGCGCGTCAGTTCATTTGTTAAAATCGAGGGGGTCAGAGGGGACTTGGGTCCCAGCGACAGCCTTTCTCTTCGCCGTATGCCATGTGGTGTTGCATTTCACTTGCGTCGTGTTGTGCTTGTCGTGGTGTGACTTTTCCTCTCCGAGGCTCATTTAAAAAACGATTTGTTTTGCTCGAGTTAACAAAAGTAATTTTTCTTCTTTTTTATCTTCCTGCGTGCATGCGCCTTTCGGACAGCGACAACTTTTAGCGTATTAAATTGTTAAAAAGAATAATTTATATTTATTCTTGTGGGAAAGTTTTCTCCGGCACTAGCTCTGTCTCTTTCCCACGTCTTACGTGCTGCTAATTTTAGCTCGGAGAACGAAATACTGAATGACAGCACTGAAGAGAGTGTGCGTAGAGTGTGCTCTCTCAGCTTGTGACAGAACTTTAGCAAACAGCACGGCATGTGGCGCCGTGGCTTAGTTGGTTAAAGCGCCTGTCTAGTAAACAGGAGATCGTGAGTTCGAATCTCGCCGGGGCCTATGTTCAAAGTTGAGCATTAAATTTTTTTTTTATTATTTATGTATGAATTTTTATTTCTTGTTTGATTTTATTAATATTTATACCTATTTAAAACATACTATTTAAAAATGTTGTGTAAGCTAGAATGAAATTTTATATCATATCAATAATAGTTTGAATTTAATATGTTCATATATTAAGAAATCAACAAAATTCATGTATTTAATTTTTAATTAAATAATTTTTGATGTTCAATATTTTATCTAATATTCATGGCACAACATTTGAATGAATTCCCACTCAAATTAACCAATCAGGAAGTAAATTTTCACCCAATCTTTCCATCCAATTTATCTTTTTTCTAGTAATAGTCATAGAAATCTGTTCGATTTGCTCAGCTCATTATTATGTGTGCTATCGCTGCCGCTACAATAACAATACGCAATTGCCTGAGGTGTGAAATAAGTGCATATTGATAATCGAGCGATCTTTTATTGATCTATCATCGGGCTGTGCCTGTGGGGAAGTAGGTTCAATCAGGCGTAGAGTGCAGTTCATTGAACCGGGGAATGGGAAATCCAAAGTTCGAACTCCAAAATTAAAATGTATCCGAATTCCTGGCACGCTTCTGAGCTGCTTTAAATTACCCACATATTAAGCACGTAGTGAGTGGAGCAGGAGGGGCCTTCGAAGACACCAATAATAAAATCGCCTCCAATGGCTGTCACGCTCAGACGATAATTAAAATGTCAGAAAATATGCCTGTCAAATCGCAGGCATTTTCGGAAGGTGCTCGATTGAGTTATGTTGGGCTGGGTTCTGGGTTTCCTTGTCATCGATGGATGGATCGATGGGACCGTAACTTGGACAGGGATCGGGATCTCTCCGGGACCGTTAGGGCGGAGGGCGCTCAATGTATGCAAATGAGACCTTCATTTTCTCCGAGACAGACCCGTCAGACGACGGCATTGGTAATGTCGAAATTTATGTGCAGGCCCTCAATAAAAGCTGAAGTTGACAAAAAAAATGAAATAGTCACCGGGTATTTAAATAAATCCATGCATATATGTATGGAATTGCCTTTTATTATATTTTTAATTATGCTGACAAAAAAGTGTGACGTTTTGGCGTGACACTTTATGAAAATTTACGATCACTTTTGTGGTTATTTAACATAATATGGTATGCCAGCCATCAATGGTCGTAAAAAATATCGCTGGGAACATCTCTAAGCGAGGCATTATCCGCTTTGTCTGGACCTCGGGCCCTCGGGCATTCACTACCGTGGCACGCCGTCTTTTGTGGACTTTTGTATGGCCTACAGCTCGCCTAATTTATGATCGTGGGCAGCGTATTTTGACAATTTGATTTGAATCGGAGGCGAGCATATCAATCAATGGGGACTTCAGCATATGTATGCATATCCCCCGATCCAGATGACAATGAAGAGTTAACAGCCGCTGTCTATTAAAGCCCAATTAGTGGCGCTTTATTGAGTTGTCGTTTGGTCGGGTAATAAATCTTTGACAAGAAGCTGTGCCGCCTGCACTCGGCTAGATAAACGGCGATAAATCAAACCGTGGGCGGTATGATAAGCCGATCTGCTTAGCATTTGCAGGTGATTGCCTTTTTTATTCCGGGGGAAAAACGTCATCAGAGCTACTTATGCGATGGGAAAGCAGAGGCGACAGTTCCCACCCCCTAAAACTGCGGCCGGAGAAATTGCGATCCGTATCTATTCCGGGATTCCGGCATCTCAAATGAGCAGCCATCCACAAACAATCGCTGGAGTGCCAAATTGAATTCACAGTTGGCTAAACCTAACACTCGCACCCTCTCCCCGTCTTTTGTAATCGAAATGCATTTTTGTGGATGGAAAGGGGAGGGAAAGGATATCCTGCAACCGAATACCTTATTGGCCAATTTCCGATAAAAGCAAATACGCAAAAGAATAAATTACAATCGCGTTGACAGCGCCGATTTTCACTCCCAGACTCCAGGGGTTGTTTACCCGAAAATAAAAAAACGCCCACAAAAATCCATTTTATCTTAGTGGGAAATGTTGCAATATCTGCGGAATGGCAAATCATAATGGAAAACGATGCCATATCGCCCGGATGAGATCTATTCCAGCCCATGATGGGCTCTGACACGACCAATTTAGATTGGAATTTCTCTTGTGGACATTCCACACGTGGTGGGATTCTGGCTTTCTCCCTGGGATGCATTAGATTTATCAACGCTACCGTTTTCAGGCAATCAGGAGGCTTCGGCTCCCATCTGGGCCCAATTCATTAATGAAAAATGAATGCGGCTATTGAGAATGCCTTCATTTGATTAAATCAGACTAATAATGTGTAAAGTATGGGCAGTTCCATGGAGTGTGTTGGCCCACCGGAGGAGAGCCCGAAATAAAGCCGATTAGGTAAAAGTTTTCCAGTGAAAGTTCAACGCATTTGAATAACACCCAATGTGTGCGTTCTTACAAATTAATACAAGCCGCGGAGCGGAAAACAAACGAAGAAATTATGTTTAAAATATTTGTAAGCGGAAAAAAGTTGTAAAATGTAAAAACAAACACATGTTAAATAGGCCCAAAAATTATGTTCAAAAAATGTCTTAAGAAAGATGTTAAAAAACTGTAAATTGGTTTGCATGAATAAAACGAACCGAACCACGCCCCCTTACCGCCCTGAAGTGCGTGACCAGTGACAGGCCAATTTCCGAGGCGCCCGCAGAGAGATCCCCAGTCTCCATTATGCCCAGTTCCCAGTCGCCATCGCCCCAGGTTTGTTTTTCCGCATTTTCTCGCTGGATGTTTTTGTGGCCGCGGCTTTTTTTCTCGTCCACTAAACAACCAGTTGGAGTGGAAATGAAATATGTAGATGAGTCTTTAATTAATTTGAGACACGACAAGACAAGTGGCGTCGTCTGTGGCTGCGTCTGCGACAGCGTTGTCTGCCTCCTGCCGCTCCAGCATCTCCCTCCCCACAGAGATACCCGCCTGATCCTCGCTTTTTAGGCCAAGAATCTAGTCTGTCGCAGTCGGAGGAGGTACCTGCTCTGCGGCAGGTGTTGAGTCATTTGGTTGACTGGCCATTAGAGTCTCCATTGATCACCGATCATTGATCGAGTGGCACGGGGCAGCTGAGGCAGTAACTTTGTAGGACCCAAAGAGTTGGAGCACTCGAGCTGGGAAGATATGTCTGTATTGCTGATATTTGTATAGGTTAATGGTTAGATTAAGGAATTTATCTTTGAGTTTATTCTTTGACATTTTCTTATATTATTTAACTAGTTGTTCCTTCATGCAACCCTCTTAATAGATCACTGCAAAGAGCTGTGAAATCCAGGAGAACCCTTCTAATATTGCAGCATCTCATCCCTCCCTGTTCATGGTCACACTCCTTAAGCAGCGATCCCAATCCATGTAGATCACTTATATGCACTGCCTTAGATCTCCGACCTCTGTGCCAAATATTTGCATTTGGCATTAAGTCGATCATAAATTTTCGAACCGAGAAGTCTACTAAAGCCGGCTCCGCTCCACTGCGATTCTGTGTCACCCGGCGGAGGCTGTCAACATTGTCGCCGTGGCCGAGAGATAAGAAGTGCAGTACGCTGCACTATCAGACCGGGTCCAGACCCACAGCCTCGTGGGCGTGTCTGCCGCCCTCATCCGTGGGCAAAGACAAGCAAGCCTCATTGTACACTCTCTCACTCCCATATTTGTCTATCGCCGGAGGCGGGGATTTAGCAATTTTACGACCCTTTTGCGTACAGCATCAATTATTCGAATTCCCCGAATGATCCTAACCCATTTTGGCTATCTGACAGAGCCACCACAATGAACTATCTCGAATCAATTAGCTAAGACTTTGGTTTGTAAGTTACGCTTTTCGCTGATTTATGCAACACTACAAATGGAAACTCTTAATTATAATTATTTGACACACTGACAAGGCACCGAAATCAAACTTAAACTGTTATAAGTCGCATATATATTATTTAGCTGGCGTTGCCTGTCACAGCCACGGCTGTCAAATTGTTAACCGTTGGACTCCGGCCTGCCAAGACGGCGGCACAGTCGCCCAGTTGCCCAGTTGCCCGGCCTGTCACCGATGCTCCAGCGTCTGGTTAGACGGCATTTTTGTACAGAGTCGGAGTCGGAGCCGGAGCCACAAAAACAGAAGTCCATAAAACATTTTTAGCATGTGCAGACTGGCGGCTTTTAAAATATTCAATTTGGCCGAGGCGACAGATGCGGGCTGATGATCTGGTCGTGTCAATGCTTTGAGGTTTTTGCATTTTATGGCCCCAGAAATGATGGTCCATCGAACAAAGAATGTCCAACTTTTTTCAACAGATTATTCCATGTTTTTTACACTGAGAAAAAGTAATTCTGTTTGTTAGTGAGTTTATCAAATAAGTGTTGGGAAAATCAAAAGGAAGGAGTTAGAGTTATAAATAAAAGCATTATGTATATTTCCAGATCGAAGAGTCGGTAGGTAATTTCTACTCATATTAGGCTTACTTTTTAAAGAATTCCTCTTAAGTACGAATTCACCGACAATCAAATAAGCTATGAATATTGGTACTTCTTAGTCGCTTTTGAATTTAAGTGTAAGCATGAAATTATACTGCTAAAATGTTAAGGAAAACTAATGCAGATACGAATCCAAAAAACGTATCTTGAGCCAACAAATACAAATTTTTTCTGGGTTTATTTCTGTGTGCTAATAGCTCCCCAGGCAAACAAAGTTCCCAACCCAGCCGTGACCAGATAAATTAAGCCGCAGTCAAAGTTCAAAGAGTTTTCCCCCCTCGACGACATTTGACATGGCAAACGATTCGTTGGTTCCCGCCTCGCTGACACACATATTATGCAGTTCCCGAAAACGATTTCTATGTAGTCAGCCAAAACGGAAGCCACCAAAACTGGAGCGTAACCAATGCGGCAGGCAGCCAGAGGGTCCCACAGCCAAAGTGTCGCCTGTCAACTTTGGGGAATTGAAATGGGATGGGAAGCGGCTCTGACAATGGGCCTGCTCTGCATCCGTATTTTTAGCTGTCGCCAGCCCTCGAGACATTTGACATGAGAAATAACATTTCAATTAGTTGATCGAATGCTCGATTTGAGCTAAATTGCCATTGGGGAGGGAGCGAGGGGCCACAAGTCCTCCCTTCCTCCCGTGGGGAGGGAGAAGCCAGGAATGCCTCGCGTTCTGGGGATTGCTTTAGCTAATGCCTGCTCAAATGTTGATTCCCGGACACATTTGCAGCTGATCCAGATAGCACGTGCGAATGTGTGTGCGATATCGCAAAGTGTAATTCCAAATGCTATCTAACAGATACACGCGCCGCACGGCACACCAGCGCTGAATGTTAATGTAAATGCATCCGCCGCTGTATTTGTGCGGGGCGTAAATAGTCCAGAGCGCGCTTAGTTGCGTTTGCAATTAATTCACAGTAAACAGCAAATGTTGCAAATAAATTAGCAGCGACAAAAAGTATCTGCAAGTGAAAACAACAGCCACGACAAAATCGAGTCTGAGCCGCATGAAGTGCAATTGAAGCCGCATGCGACACAGCCACTTTGCTTATCGCCAGCTAACATCGACTTTGGCTGCCAACGTCAGTTTAATGGGATTTCGTTTCGGTTTTTAGATACCTCTTAAATATAAATTTAATTATAATTAAATTATAGGTGAAGGATACGATTAGCTTTTTGCTGACGAGAGGTTTCGGGAAGCTAATAAAATGTACATTAATCGAGTCGCTTAATTTGTACCTGAAAATGTTTAGGTACAGTTCTTAAGATCTCAGCTGTTAAAGATGTCTAAGACTTTTTATTGGGAACCTCTTTGAACAAATTAGGCTGGCTTGGCTCAATAATGCTCCCACTGCAATTTTGAGGGTATTCCCATTGCGATGACTCAGTGCAAGGCTGAAATGCCATCGGAAAACGTCATAATTATCGGGGGTAGCTGGCTGAGTGGGCCGTCAGCTACATATAGCCACGGCTACGTCTGCAGATACAGGGCGCGCGGATACAGATACAAATACAGATACAGATACACTTAATACTACGTTTGTTTGCCAGGCACAATGCAAAATATATTGACTTAGGTCAGTGGCTCATTGAACGCAAAATGCAAATTGTTGTTGCCACTGCTGCCTGCCGGTCGGTAATTCGCACTTCACACCCTGACGTGCATGTGTCTAAACGAGTGTATCTGTGGCCGTGTGTGTGCGCGAGTGCTGTGTATCTGCAAGATACAAGACTGCAAGTAGCTAGCTGGCAAATGTGATAAACAAACCTGACGCCAGACGCCTTGTGAGCAGTTAAAATTAAAGGCAAACAACGGAAAATATTACCTCATCGCGAGGGATGGCATAAGTTATAGACCAGACCAATATATATCCCGGGCGATCAAGGTTGCCATTGGAATTCGGGGTGCCTAAGAACTCTTCGGAATATTGAGTTACCGTCCAAAGATTACCCGTATCCAACTATCAAGTTACTCGGCGAACCGAAATTATTGACCAGTCCGCAGTTAAGTTTTATTGGTCGCGTCAATCTTCATGAGAAATGGTCAGAGAATATTCTGGGAATTTACATCTTTAGTAACTTCCATTTAAAGGCTCATTAAGATAATCATAAGATATTATTGGACAGAAAATCTTAATATTGCTGGAAACAGCTCATAAAAATTCCGAAACATAATAGAGCCATAAGAAATCTGTCAGAGCCTGACAGCCAGACAATAAAAGCGCGCCCAGCTAATAAAGATATATGTAAATATTTCGTAGCCCCATTCCCCCTCATATTCCACAGTGAGTGAAAGTGAAAATCAGCATAAAAATTGTTAACTAAATTGTTATTCAACAACAAAAACGCACAGCAATAATAAACAACAGGCTACAAGCACAAATTTAGATAAGAGCCTCCAAGAGATACTCTGGGACGGCAGCATGTTTCGCTTTATTGTCGCCGCCATGCATCATCCGATCCGAATCGATTCTATGCGATACGAATCGAGGAAATTTTAGCTTTCAGCACTGCCATCTGCCCGAAAATCTCCAGCGCTGAGAAAAACTTTACGATGTGCCAGACTATTAAAGATATTTAGACACTCTCCTGGGACTGGGTCTCTATTTTTAGCCCGCCCTTTGACTCAATTAGGTCCGAAGTGTGTTTGCATTAATTCGACCTCAAAGAGGGCTTACACTTGAGCACCGTTTATGATTGCCCAAGTGTTCGGCTCCCGATGAGAGGCTCTCTGAATCGATTTGGCCAATTACCGGCCCCATTATGCGGCTAATTGCATTGTCGCCTTTTGGCCAGCTCGGACCACCTGCATCGAGCACGCGACTTCCATCGCCGCCGTGCGATGACAGCCAGTCTTTTGTTCGACGGCCCCGTTTATGGACACTCAACAAGGCCTGGCGCTATGCCAGCTATGTGTGTCTGGGCCCGTCCAGCATTTGTCATGGGCTCGTACTCGGACTCGGAGCACTTGTAGATCCAGATAGCTGGATAGCTCAGGTGGAACTGGCAGTTAACAACGTCGCCCGCGTTTATCGTCCATCGACTGACAATGTAATTGTGATTTATGCAAATTGCCAGGCTCAACACCTTTTGGCGAGTTTATGCCGGCATTCAATTTGACCACCTCCCATTCCCATTTCCATTCCCATTCTCGGTGGCGGACTTTCTTCTTTCTCCTGGAAAGGAGGTTTGCTTATTATGCTTGGCCATCGAGGAACTGTTTATTGACTTGGTCTGCGGAACAAAATAATTGGGCGGAGATCGGGATGGAGATTGAGGTGGCTCCACCACGGAACCCACACGATCTCTCTTGTTTTGATTTCTATTAATATTTTCTTTGGAAAAAATGATTGTTGCACCCCATAAAAAGCCGTACACAGAGGCACGGACAGGCATTAATCAGCCGGAGAAAAAAATGAGCTCTGAGAAAAAAAAAAAGATTCGCAATTGAAGTAGTTCTGTTTGCATAGTGCTTGTGTTTTCGCAGGCCAAATGAAAACAGGCGGCCGCAGCCAAAATATCTGCGGAATGGGGGGGAACTACCACCGCCAAATGGGGCTCTGTGTGGGGAGGCCGAAACATGCGTCAATAACCCCATTCCGAATCGCAATGAATCGATCGCTGGCGATGCTATGCGATTGAGTAGATCCTTTGCTGGCTGCCATCAGTGCGGATGATGAAGATGCTTTTCCTGTATTTTTATTAGCTCCGCGCTCTCGCCGGCTAAGTGGGCAATAAAAGCGGTTAGGGAGAGCAGGAAAGCGAGTATCTAAGTATCTGGTATCTAGTATCTGGTCAGCCTGATAGTGGGCCAGACGCTCTGTGCTTATCTCCCGGCCTGGCAACCATCTTCTGACCACTCTCCTGGTCACTTCCCTCTTGGCCAGTGCAATTGGCAATAGGTGTTAGTGGCCAGTGTTAGTTTATGCGTGCTCTGGTTTCATGATGTGTGAATGGGCTCGTTAAATGTTTGGCCAGCTAGATGGAGTGAGAAATTTGCCAGGTTGCCAGCATGTAGTTTGTATGCCAACTAGTTTGTAGAAGGTTCAGACGTGCCACAAACTTGATTTACTTATGAGTTGTTTCATTAGTTAATTACAGGATTAATTATTCAATTAGAACCGTGACACTCTTGGTTCTTCTTGTGGTCTTTTTCTATGAATAAATTTCTTTCAACACTAAAATGTATCCAGCCTTAATTATTAAGCCATTTAATTTTATATGAATCGTTAAGCATTTTATGCGGCAAATTAGGAGAGGCAATGCATAATTAGCTGGCAAATGGATAGTAAATTTTTCAAATTAATTATCCGGCTTATTCGCATTGCATTCCGCTCGCTCGCTCAGTTTCAGTTTTAGTTTCTCAACCGCTCTGCGGATGTACATACATCTGCTACGCTGATGCAACATTGTTGCCCAATGGAACACTTGTCGAGCACCTGAGATTCTCTCAGTTCGAAGCGAAAGCCATTCGAAATATATGTCTGTGCCATAATTTGCGCTAGATTTTGTAGGCCATGTTCCAGACATTTGTGTTTCGTTCAATGTTTGTTTGCCCCGAGTACTGCACTGTATATACTTCACACTCACAGCGTTGCATAAATCATAGATTCAATGCACAGAGAGTGCGTAGATAATGCGGGGATTACGTTAAAAATTATGAGTGTTGAGCTACTTAATTATGGCTCTGATACAGCCTGATAGTATCTACACAGAACCAAAAACTTATGCCATGTAGATTTCGTATAATATTTACTTTGAGAAGCACATAAAATACAAATAATAATCTGAGAACTTTATCGCATGTTTCACATAACCCAGAAAGATCCCCAAAGATCAAATTTTATTGAAATGCAATTCGTTGCCCTGCCATTTAAGATCATTTTTTCTTACTGTCTCCCAGTTGGGAATCGAGTGTGTGTGCGGCTACTGGGCGACACTTCGGCTTCTGTCCCACTCGAGTGCATTTTTATGATCGCTCATTAATTTTATGGCTTTTCATTTGTCGGATGCGGAGGCGGAACTCCGCGATAAGACCGCCTCGATCGCCATCCTCGATCCCACACACATATGGCTGTGCGAGCTCGTTAGATAGAGCCACTTGTGATTGATTGGGTCGCTCCATGGCGATCCTCTCCAGCCGCAATGTATCACGTATCTCGGCCACTTGCTCAAATGACCGCGATCAGGCCGCAATCGCATAACTCGCGATCGGCTGAGCGGGATTTTACGCAGGATCGGCGACGGATTGCGAAACCGTTCAAAGCCATGGCCAAAACACGTACCACAATCAGCTAATTGGGCGCCCGACTGCCCGGTGTCGCTTTCATTAGCATGCAAATGCAGATCGCGGCGATATCTGGTCCGCTTCTGTTCCTTAATGGCGGCGACGTGTTTCGGTGGCTGCTCTTTTGTAATTAATGTGATCCGCCGACTGACCTTAACTGTGTGTTGTCAGACTGATTAAAAAGTGTTGAAAAACAAGTTGTTACTCTGCCCCCGCGCCAATCCCAGGCACTGGGATATTGGATATTGGCTGTCGGAGGATCCTGAATTGAAACCGAAACTGGCTCGCGGGTATTTTGTCATTTTAATGGTGGCTCAGGAATTGGCTTTTGGCTGTTGCCTTTTGGCTTTCGATTTTTGAGTCTAATTAAGGCGAACATGTGGCAAGATCAATGTCGGCGGCGCCGCAGTGGCGTGCGTACAAGTATCCGACAGATACTTACGCGTTTATGGGGAATAAAACCAATATGCCAGCTACCGAAAATTAATTATTTACGCCACTCTCAGCCTCCTTAATTGCACTTCGCAGGCTGACAAATTGCATTCGCGTAATGGGATTTTCGTCTGGCATTGTTACTGCGAAAATTATGCGCATTTTGCATGCGATTTATGCGGCGGCATTCAAAATCCCCACCCTGGTATTGAACCAGGCAGGGATGTCTTCATTGGAATCGGGTTCCATGCTCTTTCCCGTCAAGCTGTCAGCCACCGAAGACAGTTTCCATGGGATTTATGCAATATGCAACGTTATTTAGAGGAACACGCCTACAATTGACAAAGGGCAAGCCGAGAGGACTGATTTGCACATTGGAATAAAGATCTTGATTGCCTCATATATAAAATAAGTTAAAATTAATTTTAAATTTACTATGAAATTTAGCATTTCAGCATAGATAAGCTGCTAAGTATAGGAATTTATTATTTAAATTACCCGGCTGGACTCAGATATTTCCACTTACAGGTTTTAAGCTTTAATTTAAACAAAAGAAATCTAAATACCTTTGCTTTCAGTGCACTTTTAGCCATGCAAATGCACTAAACTGTGAGTGTGTGGGCCCCAGGTTCATGCCAAAGTCGTGAGGAAATAATAGACCTAGTTGATGAGTTAAGCCCTGCCTACCAAAATATTGTCAACGATTTACATGCAAATTGCTCGCGGAAGTTGCCGCTAACAAGGTCGTTAACTCAATTGTACTGGGCCAGAACTTGCAAGAACTTGGCCAGAACTTCTTTGAAGCCCAGATGGAGTCGAGCAGTCAAAGTGCAAATATGTGGCCACCCGACGCCTCTGCATTACTCAAGCTCACGCCCGCGAATACAATTCAATCCAGAGGTCCGCCCGGGGTCGAGCCCAGCTAATGAAGTTGAGGCGTATCCGAACCTCAGTTCGAGTCTCTAAGATATAGGAACCTGGCTAAATTTAGCCATAGCCCGGCTATGGGCCTTGCCACCTACGATAAATCAAAGTTAATCAGATCTAGTTTCGATTGGGTTTTGTGGCTCGCTGCGCTCGCCTGCCATTCGGCTCCATTCGATGCCATTTAAATTAGCTGCCGGGTAATTTATCGCATTGTTGGCTCTTTGCAGGTTTCGTTTAGCGCCAGGATGCCGCTAAGTCCAGACACAAAGGCCCTGGGGTCCAGTCCCCGGTTACCCACCGACGACTCCTCCTGCGATCCAGGCCTGTCTCAGTCGGCTGCCCTCGACTGGAACTGAATGGGAAGCTACCAGCCGCCTAGTCGATAATTACGCATATTTTGTTGCCTGTTTTGACGCTGCTTTTTATTTTTATTCAATTTTATGCAGTCAGTCGTCGGGTTAGGGTATCGAAAGCTTGCTTGACTACGGAAGAGGGCTCAACTTATCAGCAGCAGATTCTCGTAAATTTCGCTCCTTAATTGGGAAGCCGAATATGAAATTGTGAGAGCTGAAAACTAGCTTCACTCATAAGCCAGTTTTTTATGAAATACGAACGCTGTTAATGGCTACTAAACATTAAAGCAAAGCTAATGGACCAATTAATTGGCTCTTAATTGGTGTTAATTCAAGTTATGGCACTTATTAGAAAATCAGAAGGAATATGCTATTGGAATGAAGGATTTCTGTTCTGTTTAAAATAAATTTAATTAAGAGAACCTGTAACGAATTCTACTGCATCCTCTAATTGTTTCTTGATTGCTTTTTTTAGCCGTTTAGTTTATTTGTTTTACGCAGATAGTTCCTAGTGCCTCGTCGCCCTCTTAATCGACCATTAAAACAATTTGTTCGCCATCTAATAAATCTATTTTTAGGCAGCTTGTGTTGTTCCTGACCTCTATCATTGATAGTTTACACAAGGAGGCGTAGGAAAATAATCCACAAGGGCATGAAAACTTCGGCGCCTCAATAAAAATGCGCCGCCGAAGTTTAATATTATTTTCCTCCACTCCATTTAGCATGGCGGGCATTGTCTTGGAGTGAGGATTGGCCATCTCTGGGATTTTAGTAGCTGTTAAATGGCACGGACGCAGTCGGTGGTCTCCTCCAGAGATCTAGGTTTTAACACCCGACCAGAGGGTCGGGACTCTGAGGCTGAGGCTGAGGCTAAGGCTGAGACTGCTCTGGAAATGGGTTTCAGTTTACACACTTGTTGCCGACTCCTTTTGCCCACATGGAGCAAGGAGACGACGGAGTTTCGAGGCTTGTCATCGCCCGAACTAAGGCGCTTATTTATTTGCCAGAGTTTATAAGAAGAATCTCAAGGTATCGCGTTGCAGAGACGTATCGCAATTATAAATCAGTTTAAGTCGCCTCGGCTGGACCCCCTGACATTAAGCAATGAAACCTTTTGAGCTCTGTTTGGCTTTGTCTTTGTCAAGTGGGCCGTCTGCCGTCGGACGTCTGCCCTCCACCGTCACCTGTCCGTCAATCCTGTCCAGATCGCCCTCCACGCTCCGTGTGGCACCTTTGTTTGCACAACTCCGACGAACTGATTGCCAAACACCGAACGAATGAATGATTGCCCCTGCTCGGATCTTACGGATCTCTCGCCGATCTCTCTCACGGATATGCCAAGTCTATGTTTGCTAATAACTCAACAGCTAATCAGCAGAGATCGGCGGGCGAAGGGGTGTTGCGCAGCGTGTAGCCCGCAATTAAGCGAGCAGAAATGTATCTTTCTATCGCAGCAGCATCTCTGTATCTTTGTATCTGCATCAACAAACATGCATCAGCACATGCCGCGCTGCATTAGACAAATCAATTATGCTGGCTCTTGGGTGGGGCCTCCGATAATGTTTGAGCATCTAATGGAGATGGGGATAAGCCGATCAGTTGGGCCATGGGAACGGAATTCAGAATGCAGCAAGCCGCTTAGGTTGTCTTCAAGGTGCACTGAGACAAAATGCCAAGCAGGGGGGCATTTAGAGTCTACAAATATACAAAGTTTAACAAGTAAAACACATGTAAAGCAATTCAGGTAACATCCAAACGAAGTTTACTTTAATTATACAATTTTACCAACATATATTGCCGAGTGCGTTTAAGACTCTTCGCATGACCACGAAAAGTAAATTCCTCGCAAAAGTCCATCAAAATGTTTGTCAGCTGACTGCGAATTTGATTGTTATCGCGGAATGTCAGAGCAATAACCGATAAGGCTCAACATGGTTTATTTGCCGGCCTCTTTATTTACCACTTATATTTATAGCTGGGCCAGAAAAGAGCCGCCCAGCTATTAACGCAAGTCGGCGCTTTTGGCCCGCTATTAATCAACATAATTGATGACAATTGGCGGGTACGTTCTGGTGCGTTGTGTCGTAACAAAACGCTTATCGGCCATAGCTGAATCTAACACTATTAGTCAATGGATCGCATCGCACCAGCTGCCTATCATCAATTTATCTGCGAACTGTGCGCGGGCAGAACTGCATTCTTGCCTCACTGATTTATGAATTTGACCGCCGAGCCACTTGCGAGGCGGGTCGAAGGAGCTCCTCGCTCAGTTAATGACCCTGCCAGGCGCATAGATATTTCGCATTCAATTTCTGCCCCCCAGATCAATGACCTCCCAGTAAGTTAGTAGGCAACGGATCTCGGCACAGTCATTGAAATCAATTCAAGGCACACACTCCTAACACACAAACTTCGATCTGCGGCTTGATTGGCCCGCCGATTGACGCTTCGCGGGTTGACTGAGTGACCTAGTGCAGAACGAGGGACTGCCAAGATCAATAGCTTTTCAATTGCACTCGATCAGGGAAAAGTGCCTGCAACAGATGGCTTTAGAAATCACTGGAAAATCCCACGAAGGTTGTGATTCACTTTCAGAAATATCTAACTCTGTTTAATTTGAAAAGAGAAAAGTAGGTTTATACAAAGAAGTATCCATTGTATATGTTAAAATTCAAAAAATTCGGTTAAAAGAGTTTGTATTTACCTATCCTGAGAAATCAGGAAATATTTTCTTCATAGGAAATTCGGAAACCCCCTATAACAATAATTGTCAGTTAAAGTTAACTTCGAAATTTATGAAATATACAAACATTTTATAATTTTACAAAGTACCAATTTGTTAAAATTAACAATCTATATTATCATTATAATCAGCTTGAAACGGGTTTTTATGATCACTTAAATAATTTCTACATTTTCACAAAGCCCCCATCCAACTAACATTAGCATTTTCCGTAAAATTTTCATCACTTGCATACCATTTGCATTCCTAAAGCCAACTTTCAATGATCCAAATACTTAGCACAATTTTCTTGGAAAAGATATCGCGCGCGTTTTAAATCGCCAGCAAGGGCCTTTGCTTTGTTTCTTTTTTCAGCTATTTAGTTAAGCGGTTAGTGTCAATTTGTGCGGAGCATAACTATAAGTACACAGCCATAGCCATCTATGTGCACTTGTAGTTATGGCCACTGACGGTTGCTTTCTCGCAAAGTTTTGTGCGGCGGCGTGTTTATTCAATTAGCATTTATTTTCTTACGTTTCTGCCCGGCTATTTGGCAACTCAAGAGGGGTTAAGCTAAAAGAAATATATATATATATATATAAAATACAAAAAGAGAAGCCAGAGCAAGATGTGCCGGCAAAGGGGGAAGACAGCGATGGCATGGACATAATTGCAGGCTATTTATCACGGCCAGTTCGCCGCTGACAACTCAATGAGCAGGCTACGCAATCGCAGAGCTCGAATTAACACACCTAGGACACGTAGCAGATGCCATTGGAACACCTGCCCCACCTGCCGCGGTCGGGTTCATGTCCCCCGTGCTTCCATCCCGATCCCGATCCCGATCACGATCCCCACTCCCATCCCCATCCGCATTCGCGTCCGCATCCTCGGACATTTAAATGCAGACAAAGTAATTGCGGAGCTCTGGCTGATTAAAATGGATTTATAAATTATGCAGCGGCGCGATTAAAATCGCCTGAACAGTCGCGTCGGCGGCGCTAACAAAGCTGTCTGCGTTTTTTCCCGCCCCAGGGCAGAAGGCTTTTCCTGCTGACTCCTTACGTGCCCGCAGCTTGGCTAATAGAAAGATTTATCACCCCGTCGGCGACTTGCAGGCCAAGTTGCAGGTCTCGCATCCGCAGGCGCAGGCGCGCGATTTCCAGCTCAGCGATAAAAACCGCCTTCAACTCGCGACCGCGTTACGATTTCAATTTTCATTTCATTTGCACGGCGCGTCAAATGCTCAGCCCTAAAGCATTACTTAGAGGCACAGCGAGGAACGGGGATATTTATTTATAATATTTATGAATTTTAGGAAGCTTTAGGGTGTTGTTGAATATTTGTTAGCCATTTTAAAAACATATTTTCGGTTGGTAATCGAAATTAATTCAGTAATTTTCTGTTTCTATATTTTAATTGGTAGATTATATATGAGCTTTATTTTTTTCAGTGCCTATCTGTGTAGATATCTCTCGCCCTAGGTTCTATCTTCGCTTTTCCTTTTAATTTATGGCATTTAAATTGCAATTTCTTGTCGATGAGCCCCGAGGGCAGGGACGTTAAAAAAGCTGGCCAACTCTACGCTGACTGCGATTTTCACACCTTTAAATTGTAACGCTTTTTCAGATTCCCAAGTGTTCTTTCCATTAGCGTCTTCGGGCCGGCCTGGAATATGCATATCCACCACGTAAGTATTTATATATTGATTTGGATCGGAGGCTTGGCCAGCCCACATATCCACTTTTCCTTGATTTGTGGTCAACGCGAGAACACTTTTCATGGGAAATAAATTTCGTTGACTGGGCAAAGTAACGGGTATGTGAGATATCTTTGGCAGATTCCCCGCTGACTTGATAGATTGATTTTTTGAGAACAAGGTTGGTATGGGTGGGAAAACATAAGCGTTGTTTGGTTAGAGGAATTAAAGTGGTTTTTGTTTCACAATTTAAAGAATATAAATAATACAAACAAATCTCTCTTGAGTAAAAATAAATAATAGCTACAGCTTCCATAACTCCAAGAGCAATTCACACTAATATCTTTATAATATTCATTACTTTGATTTGACTATTTGCGACTATTAATGGCTATCATAAATCTACCCATTCCGAGTGTTAATTAAAACCAAAGTTACATATCACAACCACACACACCGTAAACGATGACCATTAAAAAGCCATTAAAATGACGCAAAATGCAAAAGCGGAAAGCAAATAAATGCGCACACGTACGTCAGTTGGACAGGGAAAACTATTTGATAATCACGCCCTGAACTGAAAAGAAAGTGCCATTGATTTTACCTGCCTTCGATTTGAATGCAATTAACTTCGGCCGCCGCACATGCTCGTATCAATTAGGCGAACGACCGCCCAGATATTGGGTTGTGGGCCAATCCGAGAGCATTTATCTTCATTAGACCGCCGCCGAGATACAAATCAATCCACCGCAAGAGGGTGGAGACTGCAGGCGCTCTACGGGCACACATATAAGTATGTAAATATCGACTGATGTAACGCCGCAGATAGGCTGGCCCATTCAATTTTCCTTTTGGCCAACTGTGTGGCAATGGCGTGGAAAGCCTTCCCCAACTCGATGGCAAATCAACAGGTTGGACGGGCGCCAGTCACCACCGGACAAACTGGTAGTGGGCCTTCTCGCCTGGTTCAATCTCAATCTCAATCAAAGTAAAATTGTATCTGCATTCGAAATGATTTGCGAGCAGGAGAGCTCCCCATACCAATCCTAATCCAAATACGAATAGAAAAACTTATACGAATGCAAGGTGAATTGAATCTAATCAAGGCACCGTTAGGCCAAGATCCCAGATCAGTATCTAATCGGGAGCTGTCCAAAGAATTTCAATGCAATTAAAACGCACTGCCTGATGGATGCTGGGGCTTTCGGCACCTGGACGGATCTCCCTCCCAGCGCTTTGGCAGGGCAAACAAATGCAGTTGTCGGCGATCTGCCGCCTCAATCGACACCCACGGCGCTCGATATTTCAAATGGAGTTAATACTTTAATTGATCTTGCCGTAGGTACATCGATTTTGGTGTTACAACAGCGCAGCTGCTCCACACGAGCCACCCACGAGCTACCGAAACGTGGATCTTCAGATGCACTAATAGAAAGTTATAACAATTAAGGATAAATAAACTAGGAAGTTATGGAATAGAAGATCCAAGGCAACAGATAAACTTCCAAGAAAATTATAGAAATTAAGAGATGCATCATAATACTATTTATTTAAATATATAGGGAAAGTACATCCTTATTTATATTTAATTGTAAAGAACTATTTTATACTTTAACCATTTTCCATTTAAACATATTTTATCCCCAGTGTACGGCCACAAACTATATCTCAATGCTGAAATATGTGGATGAAAGTGTGTTTCGAGTGCGTAGAGAGATTATGAAAACCCATTGGGATGCGGGCTGACGCAGTGGCTCGTGCTTATGTCAAGCAGCGTGGATGCTGCTGCTCCCGGAGGAGGTAGGTTCCCCGCTTCGGTGATTAAGTGCAGTGGATTTGTACTTTATATATTTAGGGAGCAGCCACTTAACGCAATAATCCACAGTTGCCATCGTGGAACTCTTTCTTCCAGACCCATGTTGGGATTTACACACTGAAGAAGTTTTAATACTCGGAGATTAAGATCGTTTCCCTAATTCCATTATACTTAATATTCATTACCTAAGTTAAATGGTTAAAGAGATACTTGTGGAGATACAAATATAAAGTATTTGTTATGGGTAATAAGTTGTTAACCAGAAGATAGAGAAGGTTCTTACTATATAAATCAATCACAAATCAAAATCAAATCTGTCTTGTTGAAAAGTTGATTTTCGTCGACTTGATTCCACCCCTAGATCACCCTCTTTTTTATAAGCAGATTGACTGATCACCTTAGTTGCCCCATTTATTAGCATCTGTGTCCCAGTGGCTGCGCTGCTAATTTGGCGCTCGGCAACAATTCAAGTCCGCAAAAGTCCAACCGCCGCGACACCTCCCATAGATCACCATCAGAGCCTCGGCAAGATCGCGTGGGAGGTGTGTGGCTGCCGGGCTGTCACGCACTGTCACAGACGTTGCAATGGTAATTAGCAAGGCACCCCACAATACGAACTCCAGTGACATTTGTCAACAATCTGTCAAAATAAAATGCAACAAAGGCCACTATCTAGCTGGTTGGCTGGCTGGCTGGCTGGCGACGGTCATAAATTTAATGCACTGCCTATTGGCCGGGCTTGGGCAATTTTTATGGCCGATATGCGATATGCGGTATCGGGCAGGCATCGTGGTCAATTAGACGGACACGATTCCGGTGGGCGAGAGGCCCGCACAAAGGCCAGCAGCCAGTATTACTTACATCGTACAATGTACAATGCTAATGGAACTGGCCTTTTCCTGCCACCGAATTATCATTCATAAATGCGGCTTTTAAATGGGTCAATCAGTCTGCTGCCAAATGAGGTAAGAAGGCAGCAGAACGAACCGAGACAGAGAGAAGAGAACAAGTGTTCCGACTCTGGGATACCTGGTACTGTGTCAGAAACCATACTCACTTGAGACAACATTGTTGCTAATAGTTTCACTTCGAGTAATTACTTTTCTTTAATAATTAAACCCGCCTTAAAATTGTTTAACGTGCACCACTTTCCCGAAGATTGCTTGCCCCGTTGAGAAGTTCTGACCGACGTGGGCCCGGTATTAAAATTGTTGAACAAGTTAACAAGTTGTTGGCCCCTGGGGCAGTGAAGCACTTTCAATTGTCGGGGAGTCCTGCAGCAAATTGAACGTTTAAAATTTATTGTCGCTGTTCAGTGCCCACGTGGGTGGTCATTTCATCCATTTTCCCTTTTTTTGAAAGCTCCGGAGTGGGTCACTGGATCCAGCCTCATTATGCAACGGCAAGAGGGCCCTTTGTGGGTCATTAAAACTGGCCATAAAAGCGAGCAATCCGCTATCTCCTGTCCGAAGAAGTCACTCATCCATGATCGCAGATCTTCCGCCTTGAGTGGCTGTGGCTCGCAGTAAATAATGCGGAATACCATGGCGATCTCGGTCCTCCGCCGATGGCTGTTTGGCAAATTAGCGAGCTCGTTAAGAGGCCAGCCAGGCGGTGCGCTTCTATGGGCCAAAAAATGCCATTGAAAACAAACAGATTGCTGTGATCCGGGCCGGGGAGAGAGCTCTTAAAACTTCGCCTAGCACTTTTAGTGGCGCTCATAAAATTGACCTGCCACGGAAGCCTTTTTTTCCCGCTGTCCGTGGGCAGGGCAAGTGTTTGATCTTCCACGAAAATGTGCTCATAAAGCCCATCGATCCGGCGATGATCAGCGGGCAATCAAATGGGATAATTAATACTCCTCGGCCTGTGAATGGGCTAATGGTAATGTGAACCAGAAAGTGAATGAAATGCGAAAGAATTTCCACCGATGCGGAAGCACTCTCCAGAGGAATGCCGCCCAGTCCCGTTCGGATCGCGTTATGTCATTCCATTCTATGAGGGATCCGGGGGCAGATCTGGCAGATCTGGAAGAGCCCAATCAGCTGCCCATTCAACCAGACAGACTTCCTCATTGCCCTGGATAATCCGGCAAGCGGTCATAGATACTAATTGAAACTCATTGTTCACTTTTGACGCCCATCAATTGCCTGGCGAAGCTATGACGATGCCCTCTCTCTCTGCTGGCCAGCCCAAACAATTGACACTTTTCCAATTGCACCTTCGCACACACATGGCCGGCGTGCCAATGGGCAGCAGGAGGAGTCGAAGGGAGGCAGGTGGGGGTGGCAGATGCCGTGGGGAACCCGCACACCTTGCACCCATGCCGCCGCTGGCGTCAATTAGTTTAAATAAAGCGAGTATACACACAGAGAACAGGCTTCGAGTCAATGGCCCAGGCCCTTGTCCACACTGGGAAATATATTCTGAAATATATTCTATGTTAATTTGCAGAGTTTTTAGCTACTAAAAGGGTGCTTCGTATTCTTACTCAAGAAATTTGCAAAGTTCAACAAGTTTTTTGTATATAAAAGAAAAACGAAGAACTTTAAGATCCAGAGTTCATTTATTGTAAAAAAATATTTATATACCTATTAAAAAATAATTATATACAAACTGCTAGACTAATTTAGTTATCTTTCGAAATTTAGTAGCTTAGATTCATGAAACTATTTATAAAGATGCCTCATCCAAAGAGGACACCAATTATCTCTTAGACAATAAACTTTAAATGTGATCCCATAATAAAATCATTTCCCTGAAGCTTAGAAGATAACGTCTTCAGATTCTTTGGAAATTTTTGACTAGATAGCTTCAAAGCGGAGTCATTACTCTTAAGTTTGCATAGAAACAAATGAAAGTATCTGTGTGTCTCTTAAAGCTGATAAGGAATGTGCAGATAAAGTATCTGAACATCTCAGAAAAATATGATTCATGATAAAGAATTGTATTTTATTGTTAAAAGTCAAAGTATCTTTGAAAATCCTGATTAAACCTAATTCTATATATTTTTTTAAAGTGCAATGCCGAGTTTCAGATCCTCTCCCAGACACACGCCGCCCCTTTCATTACCACAACCCTTCCCGATCTCCCGAAAATCCAGCAACCATGGTCATTAGAATTTTGTATACACTGCACAACATCAGCACGCACTCTGGGACTCGGTGTGTGTGTCATCACCTCAATTGGGTTCACTTCCTACTTGCAAGGCGGAGCTGTGATCACGAAATGTATCTGCGGCGAGCACGAGGCGTATCTGTATCTGTTTCTGCAAGATACGCGCCCGCCATTAGTCGCATTTCGCTTTTCACTTTTCCAGCGGAAGTCATTTTCGAGTTAAATATTTTCGAGTCACCATCCAGAGAGGCCCTCATCCCATATCAACCCGCCGGCAAGTGGAGACGCGTTTTATCTACGCAAATTGCACACGCACTTAACCCGCTTCCAGAAGCTAAAATATCTAAAATATAGAGCGGGATCCCAGGCACGCGGGTCTCGTGGCCCCCTCTCCCCCAGAGCAGTGCCCCCTTTTACTTTTTTTTATGGCCGTCCATAGTCGTGCATATTAAGAGGCCCGAGAAGGGGGCACATAGAGGAGGCTCGCACGTACGCTCTTGGCATGCAAAAATGTTTTCAGCGCCCCGAAAATTGGCCGATCGCCGGGTAGATTAGTGCGGCAATTTGTCGATTGCCTCTGTAAACTTGAGCTATTAAGTGCGAACATATTTGAGGAGGAGGTCCAGGCCGGCCAATCCAATCCAATCTGAGTCGGCTTTCGTTTAAACCGGATTCATGCACATTTACGCCACTTGTAAATCCAAAATTTGTTATTTTGTGCGCGTGTTTGGTGGTTGCCAATGGTAATGGCACTACGCTGCTGGATCTGGTGCCGTGAAACGATCATTAATATGTCATTTACAAGTCGGCAAATTGTCGCTAATAAATTGTTTTCAGCTTGCGCACAAAATAATTTCCACCGACAAGCCAGTCAAGACTTTTCCTCCAGCCAGTAATGAGTGGTGGAAATGGGATTTTTCAATTTGTTTACGATCTGTAAATGAATCGTTTATGAATGGAATACGTCTAATAAAGGTGTATTAAGAGTATACTGTAATCATAAAAGGATTATTCCTAGTTTAGAAGATGTTTTTGCCTTCAACAACAATATAAATGTATTGCACCTATAACTTTCCCTGCTGAACATCCATCAGTTTCACCTTCAATTATCAGTCAGCACCCATGGAGAAATACAGAACTTTCGCTTTTCTCGGTTTGCCTTGAGTAAACATAAGTTTTTCCCATCGCAGCTTTGAAGAAATTTGGGAAGTGTCAGCAAAATAAAAGTAGAAGGTGTAACCTGATCAATTCTTGGAACTCTTGGACTCTCTTATCAACCTTTGCTTTTCTTTGACTCTAGCCTAAGATTTACGATAGCAACGGCAATTGGCAATTACAGTGCAATTAATTTATAATCCCCCGGGGGCACTACATACTAGAGACCTACATACTTAGGCCCCAGAGTAGGTGACACACTTAGGGCCTCAGTTTATGTGGGGCAATTCTGAAGATAAGGCACTTAGAGCTTTCCGATATGATATTTATGATCGCGGGAGCTGGGGGAAATAGTTTTTACCAGCGCCTCGAGGAATTTTCACATGAAACACTCAAACTTTAGGTGTTGGGCAATGAGTCGAATTATCTGCGATATCGGTGAGCAATTTCGGTTCGAATTAATCACAGCATTTGCACGAAATCCGGTTGGCTAAAAAGGCTTCGAGTTACCGAAGAAAATCGTGTAAAATGCGCATTTGCATCGCCAACGCAAAGTGCATTAATAAATTGATCCAGTTTCGGTTTCGACTTGGGGTTTTCCTGTATTTCTTCAATTTGCAGCTTGTAGGTGGCCATGTTTTGACTGCTTGCCACTTGTTGTGGCCCCTTCTCTGTGAAGTTGACCGCTTTCTGTAAATATATAAATGCCCACCCGATTTCGTGCTAACCCAAATTTTTTCTTACTCCGCGAAACGCGTGTCTGGGTCTCCAGATTTACGACTCGAATGACCATGAACGTGTCGGTATGGAGATGTCTATATAGAGGGGAGTACGTATCTGGGAAATTATCGCTTTGCTATGCGAACCGCAAGTGAAACGAATCGAAACCAAACCGAGCTGAACAGCAAAGAAAACTCTCAAAAAATGCAGTAAATGAAGTGTGTAAAGTGTCTTTATGCCGCTGTCTGAGTGTGTATAAAAAGTGTTAGCGTTTTGAGTGATTTGTGGTAAGGTGTCGGTGTAACCTGAATTTGAGGGGGTTATACTATCATATCCTAGTATTTTATATGGCTTTTCACTTTGAAATTATATTAATTTTTAGGAGGCAATTAAATACAACAGAGAACATGAATTATAAAGTCCTGAAAAGGCTTTAATTCCTAAATAATTTCCTAATAAAATAAACCCTTTACACAAAAACGCTTATATCCATAATATAATTATACATATAAATAATAAAAAATCTATGTATATAATATTATTACTCATACGCCCCATATTCTTTTTTAGCCTTCACTTTTTTTCATTTCATTGCCAAAAAACAGATATTGTTGCATTGTCTCAAGTTTCTGTGCCACCGGGCACCGCTTGTATTTCTGCTGGTTGGACCTGAATCTGGGCCTGAGTGAAAATGAATTGCCCGTGTAAAAATGATTGTAAAACAACGCCAATAACCACGGCAGCAGCAGCAGCAGCAACCACCGTCGAGAACTGCGTGCAAAATGTCATTAATCATTGTAATTTATATTGCGGGGCCGGCTTCATAAACCATCGACATCGACAGCGACGACTTCGGGGGCCGTTTACAAAATATTTTTGGTTTTATGAATTTACGCATAAGTTAACATTGTGTTGTCACCGACATGGGCTGGGGCAGAGGGCCAACAGCGGAGGGGCGTGACCAGGTAGTTAGCCAGGGAACGAGCTGAAATTTCTGACCAACTAGACCTAGACCTTTTTATGTAACCGACAAGTGGAGGCGGGATGACAGAAAGCAGAGAAAGGCGACCACCAGTTCATTGCCACCTGGCTAAAAATAAAGAAGTCAGCGAGATGAGGAAAAGTCGGGCGGCTGCCGGAAAAACATGTGTGCAGAGGAAGAGCTACTAGCACCACCTAACCCACGCCGACTTGCGGCCAAATCCATTTGACATATTGCGTCGTCCGCTAGCCAGTTGGGTTGGCCATCCCCCCCGCGATTCCCCCGGAAGCTGCGGAACATAATCTTATCTAAAACAAAACACTTTCGCGGTATTTCCAAGTCCGCACGATGTGGCCCGGCGCATAAATCAGCCAGCACTACCGGCAGCACCACCGACGGATGATGAGCCGCGACGCTGACAATAGGCTGTCAGGTGTTGTCTTCCCATCGCCACCCACTCGCTTACAGGCAGATATGTCCACCCCGAAAATACTGTCTTGGAAAACTATTTATAAAGCCATCAGATGGAGCAGTCTGCTGCTTGGGACTTTAATTTCCTTTTCTACAAGATGTGTTGAATAAAGGGAAAAATATTTGCTAGGCTTCTTGATTTGAGTATATCATTTCTTTTCATAGAATCAAATTTTAACTTAAGATAAATAATTTTACAAATTGATAAATAAACTTTAATATTACAAAACTATAGACATTTTCCCTTCCATTAAGCTCCCAAAAGAGTGTTTAAAAGTCTACCAAACTTATGCTTCATCCACAACTTATGTCCAAGCTGAAAAATCGAACAATAAATTTGTGTGTGTGCCGCCGTCTAGCCAGCAAAAGCAAAGATCACCCAGTAGATCTTTCAGCATCCGTGACGTAGCCAGCGGAAAAATGTTTGTGTAAAATTAATTGATCGTATTATGTGCGGAAAGTGATATAATAGGCATACTTGGGAATTAGCGATGTTGAAATTTCCTTTATTCTTTTCAAGTCTGATTGCTGCTGCGCCTATATGTAAGTATTTATCAAAATCTTGGGGGATTAAGGTTGATGCAATTATCTAAATTTATAAACCTATAAAGGAAAGACGAGTGGAAAAGTGGGAATGGCGTCACAGTCTAGCCGCGATTTAAAGAAGATCACTTTCCCCAAATCGAAACCGAACAAAGGCAACTTTTGTGGAAATAAACATTAAATATTTAACAACTTCAGAACACGTCTGGGTAAAAGGTTGGGGTTTTATTGTGTCAAAGACTTTAAATAAACCAAAAAACCATAGAAGATGTCATATTTAAAAAGACAATTAACACACTGGAGTCTGGAGTCTGGAGTGTGGACTCCAGTGTCAAGAGGCGAGTGACAGTGAAAGTAACAGCAGCAGTCGGATCGATGCAATGTTGGCCAAACTGTCGGGGCAACTTCATCAACTTCAGCGGCGCGAAAGACGGGCCGTAAATTAAGTTATCAAAAGCTGCTGTCGGAAGCTCTTAGCATCTCTGGTCCAGCTTGGAACCCGGTCCGACTTGGAGCTTCACTCAACTTCACACCTCGGTCCACGCACTAAATCAGTCGCATAATTGCCGAGTGGCCGCCGGGCCAAGTACTGGCCATACATCATCTCAAAAAATATGCACGCCCCCTGCGAGGGCTTTCCTCCCGGATAGGGATCGGGCTAGGGTTCAGGTGCAGCTCTGGGTCTGGGGCTGGTCTCCTGCTCCTTGCCACTCCGACGACACCGTTAGTCGCCGGAGCAATTTGTGGCAACTGGCGTTGCGCTTCACCTGACTTTTGGAGGTCAACTGGTTTGGCCGATGAGGAGCCCCGCAGATGCAAGCTGACAGAGTGGAAAACTCACGAAATTTGGCAATTTTCATTTTGTTTGGACAGCTTTATTTCAAAGCATTTGTCTATTCTGACGTTTATTTCGAGTTTTTTGACGTGGTGGATTTCGGGCGTCTAATACGTGTTTTTCCAGTGGCTTATGGCAGTGTTTGGAGTATGATTAGCTAAGTATAATATTTATTTCAATAACTAAGAGGTTTTTAGGGATTTTTAAGCATGGATTTAAAGCGAGAAAATATATTTATAAGTGTCTTTCCCTGAGGAAATACACATGGTATTTTAAAGACATCAAAGATCATTTTCCTATATCTTTGCCAGTGACATTTCCAAGCAAATCAATTGCGAAACAAGTTTATTATGTTATGGCTTTAGAAATTCAGCAGAAGTGTCCAGAGATTGTTCCGTGAGCGTGATTTTTGGTGCACTTTGTACAATTTACAGTCCATAAAACCCTCACTAAGTCACTAATAAACACAAATTGCTTTGTTGCTTGCCACTGATTTGGCTTGTGAAAGTCTTTGGTTTGGGGGTGAGGGCCGTTCCCGTGCCCGAACCCATACAAAAAAAATAACCACAGAGAGACAGTCCAGAGAGGGAGGGGAGGAAAACCTCCCGACATTTTCCACTTGTTGCGTGACCATAAAAATCTTTCCCGACTCGGGCAAGCACTCCATCAGAGCGGTCCTATAAAAAGCTCTCTTTAATGCGGCAATTTCAATCTTATCGCACTCCACTCGCATTATCGGGCCGTTCGATCGAGTCAAAAATCAAATTAACACCTGAGGCAGCCACCGTGAGCCGTGAGTACGAGCCACGAGGACCGTTGGGGAATTAAAAAATTTGTACCTGGCCAAAACAAAATCCCCGATATCGCTATCTATGCGGCATCAGAAGCTCATGATGTCTCAATGGCGCGAAAACCGGACTGTGCCGCTGTACGTGCAACAAGTTTTATATTATCAGTGCGAAGGAAGTCAATGAAAATGAAGCTGTAAATTAATTCGGCCGGCTGGCTGGCTGCCCCAAAACGGGGCAAGAGTTATGCAAATGCCCGGCAGAGGAGGCGGAGCTGCCTCGTGATGATGATCACCCGACTGACCTGACTCATCCCCCGGGAGGGAGCCTAGCCCGGCTAATCGCGGCCAGCGAGCGGTTAATTAAGGCAAGATTTATGCCCTTAGCCCACTAAAGAATTTATATGCCAAATAATACAATGCCCGCAATGCCGCAGCATTGCCAAATCAAGTGTCTAACTTAATGATGCCCAACATAAACAGGCAGGCTAGGGTACAACAAAAAAAAAAAAAGGAACAAGAAATAATCTTTTCCTCCGACGATTTCTGTGGCAGATCTCAGTGCGTGTTACGCAGTTCCTCGGCGTTTTATGAGAACTCTCAACTTGTGGGCGCTCCTCCACCTATAGGTACCTCCCATACACACCCAAACGCTGTGGGATATATGTATGTCCATCCCTGAGGTGGTGTGGGTGGCCGTGTATTATTTCTGATATTCTAAATATTTCATACGGCCATAGGCATTAGTTTATTTGGTTGTTTATGCACTCCAAGTGGAATGGGTGGCACACACAAAAAAGAAAACAAGAAAACCCCTCCGAAAAAAAATTGAACATAAAACTGAAAAATAAGTGACTAACGCGGGGTGGACGGATGGGTGGCACTTTGAAGTTTTTATTGAGCTGGAGATAGCCCCGGAAATACAATTCGTTAAAGATCACTTGGGAATTATAAGGGAAATATCCTGAACTATAAATCTGAGCTAAAGATATTTTGAAATTTAAATAAAAATTACAAGGTTTAGAGGTCTAAGTGATAAACTATATTACAATATGATATTTTAAAAAATTAAAAAATTATTAAAAATCATATTAATTTGTCTTTGTTTCAAGCAGTGTTAATTATCTTAAACGCACCACACTTCCTTGATAATTAAAATGTATAAAATATATAAAAAACTTACTAAATTCACTGTTCTCGTCCTGAATCCCAATGACGGTTCCATCCCGCATCACCTGCAGCATGTGATTCTTGATGTACAGCCGAATCTTGCGAGATGACCAGTCCAAGTGCGACTGGGGCACGGTGGAGCGCTCGTTGCGGTCCAGATTGCTGATGGGAGTGTTACTGCTACTGCTATTTATGCTTAGATTACTTCTAGGGTTGCTCAGTCTTTTCGATTTCGAACCAATGAAATTATTGCCAGTCGGCGACTCTTGCTGGTGATGAGGATGTG
>VNJV01002781.1:0-11213 GCA_008042635.1 Drosophila nikananu
ATTTGCGGGGGAGTGGGAGGGAAATTTTTAAATCTGAAACAAACTTGATCTGCTTGCAAAACATTCCGACCTACATACCGAATTTGGTGACTCTAGCTCTTATAGTTGCTGAGATCTAGGCGTTTACACAGACGGACAGACGGACAGACAGACATGGCTAGATCGACTCGGCTGTTGATGCTGATCAAGAATATATATACTTTATGGGGTCGGAAATGCTTCCTTCTGCCTGTTACATACATTTGCACGAAATTAATATACCTTTGTACCTACGGTACATGGTATAAAAACTAAAAATACGAGTTAATGGGAGAATGCTTTTGTGTCCGGATGCGGATGAATATGATGTGTGTTTCTTGGAGTCAAGTTCTACTCAAAAAATGAAGCAATATTTCCTTTTAATAACAACAAGACCTTTTTGCTGAACATCCTCTCACTTTCAGTACAGGTGGCCAAAACGCAAAAGTATTTCAAAACAAAAAAGGAAGCTAACTTCGGCATGCCGAAGTTTAAATACCCTTGTAGTAAGTAAGAAGAAGAAGAAAAATCTTCTGACTTTTTCGTTTTTTCGGGTACTGACATAAGATAAATGTTGCGAAAGAAAAATGTTGCGAGCGAAAAATGTTGCGAGCGAAAAATGTTGCGAACAAACTAAATGAATTTATATATATATATATTCCTATGGCTGCTATATGATATAGTGGTCCGATTTGAATAAAATTAAAACCGAAATTCTGGAATAATACAAAGTGTCTATGTCTCAAATTTAATGAAAATATGTGGAAAATTGGCTTAGTTAGATTTTTTCCTCAAAATTTTCTGATCAGTTGTATGACACAAAACCATGTTTGTAATTCTTCTAACACCCTCAAAATCTTGAGTTATGGTCAAAAACCGGGTTTTCGGCACTTTTTCACTTTGGAAAATTCCTGCTCGAAAAGTTGAGTTAATTATATAAAAAAATCTTGAAAATATTCTGATTCGTTCAAAAGTTATTGCGATTCCATTTTTATTTTCAATTTTTAATTTTTATGAATAAAAATTGGAGAATAAGAGTTATTTGTCAATTTTTATTTTAAAAATTAAATTAATTAAAAAATAATAGTTAGAACGCAACTAAGAAAATATAAATTGGTAATAAAAGTTTATCTTGTTTTTGAAAACTCCTTTAAAAAAATACGGTATACTCAATTTTTCCATATTTTCAGCTCAATTTCTTAGCCGTAACTTGTATTTTACTCATAACTGTTATTTACGATCCCTGCTAGAAACGATCGTTTAATGTAAAACTGTAAATAATTCGTGTTAGTTTCTCTATACATTTGATCGAATTGTATTAATTCTTATGGATCCAAAAGTAAACTGCAGGCGTGCCGATGTTAGAAAAACGTTATTTTTAACAAGAAAGGAAGCTAACTTCGGCATGCCGAAAGAAAAATGTTGCGAACGAGAAATGTTGCCAGCGAAAAATGTTGCGAACGAATTTAATGAATTTATATACATATATATATTCCTATGGCTGCTATATGATATAGTTGTCCGATTTGAATAAAATTAAAACCGAAATTCTGGAATAATACAAAATGTCTATGTCTCAAATTTTATGAAAATATGTGAAAAATTGGCTTAGTTAGATTTTTTCATCAAAATTTTCTGATCGGTCCTATGACAGCTATATGATATAGTTTTCCGATTTTGATCAAATTAAAACCGAAATTCAAGAATAATACAAAATGGCCATATCTTGTAAAAATTGGCTAAGATATAATATTTTTCATTAAAATTTGCCGATCTTTCCTATATAGCTATATGATATATTCGACCGATCCGGCTCGTTCCGACATATATAGCAGTGAGAGCATATAGGAGCATATCTGCAAAGTTTCATCCAGATAGCTTTAAAACTGAGGGACTAGTTTGCGTAGAAACGGACAGACGGACATGGCTAGATCGACTCGGCTGTTGATGCTGATCAAGAATATATACACTTTATAGGGTCGGAAATGTCTCCTTCACTGCGTTGCAAACTTCTGACTAAAATTATAATACCCTGCAAGGGTATAAAAAGTACCTAAGTGCCAGATCGAAGGTTACTCACTTGTTTCCTTTGCAAATAAGATCAGGTTTGATGAAGAACAATATATAAACTTCTAATTTCGAAAAGATAAGCTTGGCCGTTTTGCATATCGATATAGTCATGTGAAAGCGAAATGCTAGCACCGATTTTCATTTTCAATAACGAAAACGGTAGATACTTGTAAAAGCGAAAATCGGAACCAGCCTGATAAACTGTATGTATGTGTTTATTGAATAGTTTCAATTTTCTCCAAATACCCACTGTAAATAACGGTGGTTTGGAATTGAAACGAATTAATTGTATGTAGGATTCCTTTTTGTAAATATGTATGTACATATATTACTCCCGGAATTATTTATTAAAAAATGTTTTCGCGCATTTTAACATTGCGTGCCAATTTTCGTCTTCATTCAATAATTTAAAAGTAAAGTATGACATTGCACCAAAAAATATATGCGAACATTTATTTGGATGTATTTGATTGGTATAAAAATTTGTTTTCGCAGTAGTAGAGCAGAGCATGATCTATTTCTTCACAGCCCCCATTCTGCTGGCGTCCTGGCTCGGATAGGGTATTTGACCAGGGGGCGGTGGAATCGAGTCTAGGCTCACACCAGAGGTAGACGTGACAGTAGAGTTAGCGTTGCTGTAGGGTGCAGCGTAGGTGGGCTGTCCGTACATTTGGTATGCCGATGCGGGAACCAAGTTCGACGGTAGCTGATGCAGTTTCATGCCTGCTGGCATGACGTTTATTTGTTCCTGGCGCAAATTAAAGTAGTCATTCGGTTTGGCGCTAGGTGGCGGTATGCCGGTAACATCAAAGCGCCTGTCTGTCTTCGCCGCTGAACCCTGTTTCGCCTGGGAATGCGCCCACTTGATGCTCACCTTCCGGCCGTGAATGACCAGCTTGTTAAAGGTTCGCTCAGCGGCCACTTCTGCGGCGCTCCGTTTAGTGTACTGTATAAAAGCGCACTGCTGCCGTGGCACTAGCGCGATGGAACGAATCTCTCCAAACTGGTAAAACTGGTCCCGTAGCTCCGGCTCAGTGATCTCTTCAGGAAGATTTCCAACATACAGTGTAGTGATATTGCGGTCCTCTGGTGGCTCAAGGGTGGGAAGAGAAGCCGCTCGCTTCATGATCTTCTCGGCCACTGGGTCATTACGGCCATAGTAGCGGTCTTTGATATTCTGTTCACATAGAGGATCGTCGGGTTCGTTTGGCTTGTCATGGCGATAAGGGCACTCCTCTCCGCGTTTGCATTCTCCCTTGACCCAGAAAGAGCAAATGTGTGGCCTATTCCGCTTGTAGTAAGGTGCTGTGCGAGCCAGCTTGGATAGCATTTCGTTTGCAGCCAGGGAGCGCCCGACTGCACCCGCAGCCTCAGTGCCATCGCCATCCTGCAGCTGGGCGTCAATGTTCTGTATGTAGTACTCCTTGTTAACGTCACTTTGTGGCATGTTGTCTGCCACCTTCAGGGCAGCGTCGCGGACCTGGATAGGCAGGCCGTACTCAAGGTCCAAGAGACAGGTCTGGCAAACATTCTTTAGGCGCGCACATGTCTGGCAAATCTCAGTCTTTTTAAAGCGCATACGGGCGCCTGGGCACCACCGAAATATGGTAAACGGGCGCGTGCAGATCTTGCATTCCTTGCCAAATCGCTCCTTTATCATACGCACGTACGGATTGTCGCCAAGACAAGTCTGACAGAGGATAGGAAACTCAGCATCCTCCCAATTCTGACGATTGTAGGTGTTCGTGGTCTTGGACATGGACATGGCGATGCCCTTTAATTACTGTTACTTTAAATTAAACGTTTGTAAATTCCAAGCAACTTTTTTTTTGCTGTCAATGGTGGTGATTAGAGGTGGGAAATATAGGTTCAAAAACATCGATGCTTCGATGTTTTTCCAATTTTCTAAGTCATCGATGTTTTTTCGACAATCGATGTTTTTGTGCCGTCACTATCAAGAGAAAAAGCAAAGGATAGGTACTTAAATAAGCAGATTTTATTGGTGGTGTAAGCAAAGGCGTTAAGATGGACAAATTAGCCAAATGTCATTTTGCCAATATTTTTTATAAATTAATTATTCTTTATAAGAAGTCGCCCAAAAGTTTTTGTGTGCCTTTGACTTCTTATGAGTCCGAAAAAGCTTCAAGCAAAGCCGAAATTAAATCGGACAGCCGTACGCGCCTTAGCCCGGTCAAAGTTGATAAACATTTGAAATTTTTACCGTTAATAACGTCGGAGATATGTCGCTATGCCCTGCTTGCATGTCCGTCAAATTAGCGTCAGTGAGTAAGCTTCGAAATGGAACGGTGGGAAAGTGGAACACGGAGGAGAATTTTATTTTTTTATTATTTTCTAAATAAACAGCTAAATTGAACAAAATAAAATTGATATATACTAAGAAAAGCATTTTCTATAGTTTTATATTGGGTTTGGGAGCATTTGACCTTTGGATCTATTAAAAAAAAGCCTTTGAAAAATCGAGTTTTCACAATTTGTTTAATATCTCGGCTCCCAGCGTGTGTGCAATATAATGACATATGCCAGGACGACGGATATTTATTTTAGTTTTACTCAGCAAAGTTTCATTTCATATTAACCGACAGTTTTTGAGAAAATCGCATAATTTTAAATTGCGGATTTTAATGACAGACCTACCAAAATGCTTAGAATGTCTACGTCGCTCATTTGAACAATGGTTAAAATTGTCAATAAGAATTATTTCCTGGCGGGTATGCATCGATAAGGAGCACGAGGCGGTCTTATCGATGTAAAAAAATCAGTGTTCATTAATGGGATCGGAAAAGAGAAACACTTGAATTTCTCAAAATCTGTACGACAGATTTTATTTAAATTTAATCGAAATTAGAGAATATACTGCCCTTTTGTTTGATACACCGTGCATGTTGGCACGTTTTCTCTGAGAGTCGTAATATTTTTTTAAAAGTTAGCGTCGAAAATATCAATGTCGCAAACCATGAGGCGTTAGTATAAATCTGGAACCAGTGTTTATTAATGGAGTCGAAAACAGAAACACTTGAATTTCTCAAAATCTGTACGACAGATTTTGTTTAAATTTAATTCACAATTAGAGAATATACTACCCTTTCGTTTGATACACCGTCCATGTTGGCACGTTTTCTCTGAGAGTCGTAATATTTTTTTAAAAGTTAGCGTCGAAAATATCAATGTCGCAAACCATGAGGCGTTAGTGTAAATCTTGAACCAGTGTTCATTAATGGAGTCAGAACTCTTTTCTGAACACTTGAATTTCTGAATTCTGTGTGAATCTGTACGACAGATTTTGTTTAAATTTAATTCGAAATTAGAGAATATTATACCCTTTCGTTTGATATACCGTGCCTGTTGGCACGATTTATTTGAGAGTCGTAATATTTTTTTAAAAGTTGGCGTCGAAAATATTGTATGGCTCATAACATGTGGCGTTAGGGTCAGTCTGGAACCTGTGTTCATTAATGGGGTCGGAAAAGAGAAACACTTGAATTTCTCAAAATCTGTACAACAGATTTTGTTTAAATTTAATTCGAAATTAGAGAATATTATACCCTTTCGTTTGATGTACAGTGCATATTGGCACGTTTCCTGTAAGAGACGTAATATTTTTTTTTTAAAGCTAGCGTCGAATCGGTATTGTTAAGTATCGATACCACTATCGGCTATTGTTTCCACAACACATATTTGCATAGCTTTTGGTAAAGTGCTAGCAAGTTTCAAAGTTAATCATTAAATTTGAATTATTGATTAATTCCTCCGCTTTATTGCCGCCTACTTTTTGAATGCGTAACAAAGGTTCTTTCGCAGGTTGATCCACTGGTACACAACCGGTTCCAGCTGCGGAACTCGAGCCTTCCTTAACAGATTTTTGAACACTCTACTGTAAATGGATTTTCTCAAAATCTGTACCTACGATTTTAATGAAGTTTTCTCCAAATGTTCTTTATTCGATCCCCAATATGCTCATAAACCGTGCATCACGGCACGTTTACTGAGAGCGAAGCTGTATGACCTTTAATTTTTGCTGCCTGTTTGTGTATTGGGGATTTCCATAGGTTTAGCCAATGTTAAGCAATTTTCTCAAAAACTGAACAAACGATTTTAATGAAACTTTCAGGGATATTACTTGAAATTGTGCTCCTAAACCTGGCTTACCGTGCATAGCGGCACGTTTGCTGTGGGGGAAGCAATCTTAGAAAAGGTGGACAGTCAATTTTTTCAATATATAAAAATAAAGGTACGTTTTTTTTCAGTTAGCAAACAAAGACATAAATTCTTAAGATCATCAATCTTAATCTTATCTTATTTTTTAAAGCATTCATAATTTTTATTGACAAACAACAGCTTTTCGACCACGTTTCGCTTAAGGCGGGTAGGCGATCAGAAATAATCTGTCCAACTTTGCTGACAATCTTATTCGCCGGCACACACAAATATTTCCAAATCGAAAATATAATTGCAAATAACAAATAAAATATTAAACATTATAATAGGTAAAATGTAACAAATTAGAAACCTTCATCTTTTAGTGCTTCTTCTTCTTTGAAAAGTGATGGCATCGACAGTAAAAAAAAATTCTCCAAAACATCGATGTATCGATGTTTCCATCGATGTATCGATGTTTTCTGCATCCTAATATCAATGGCCTCCCAAAAAGGCCTAAGAACTCGTTTTCAAAGCGGCCACACTTAAAAATAATTAAAGATTTTGGGCTCGCAAATTGTTTTTCTATCTTAGTTAGATTCTCCGGAGATTACCGGCACCTGTGGCCTACATCAAGATGCACCAGGCCTACAATGTGCACTCAATCCTCAAGCAGGGAGTCCAGATAGAGTCCATTGCGGCCTATGGTAAGTGGGGCTGAGCTAAGGAACTTACTCGGATGAATTACTCATCAGGCTAACTGCGTTCCAGGGAACTCTGTCATCCTGGGCACCCGAAGCGGCCAGCTGATCATGTACTCGGTAGACGAATTAGCTGGCGTGGATATGCGTATGTTCAACAAGAACTTCAGCCGGAAGCCCATCACCCAGATGGAGGTGACTGTCGAGGAGAACCTGCTCTTTGTGCTCACCGACAGCCTTGTGCAAGTTTGCGACATCAGTCGCATCGAGAGCAACTTCGCCTTCATGCACAGTGCTAAGGACACGAAAGGCTGCACCCTCTTTGCCATGGACGTGGACTCCCAAAAGTCTATCACCGGCGAGGTGGCCACTTTTATCCGTGTGTGCTGCGCCATCAAGCGACGTCTGGTGTTCTTTTTTTGGAAAAAAGACAATCTGGACTCGCTGGAGCTGAGCATTGAGCTGAGCGATGTGCCCCGGTCCTTATGCTGGGCAGGACATGCAGTCTGCGTGGGCTACAAAGACGAATATGTGGTTTACGATGTAAGCGATCAACCTTAAAAATGGTAATTAGGTGTTCTCCATTCTCTGTTGTGCAGATATCCTGCAAGACACCAAAGAAGCACGATCTCTTCCTCACTTCCTCGAGCATCAGCAGAGATCCGTGTATCTGTCTCATACGAAATAATATGCTTGGCATTTCAAAAGACAGCTACTTGGTGGTCGTCGATCCGAGCCAGTACAAAGATAACAAGGATGGCAGCGCCAGTTCTTTTGAGAATGTGCGACCAGGTGGCATGGAGAACAAGAATTCGCTCACTCCATTACTTTGGTCAAGCCCATTGCTTGATTTGGGTAGAATTGCAAATGCTTTGCTGGGATTTTATATTAATTTTGTTACCAATTACAGTCTGGGACGATCCCTATGCCGTAGGTCGTGTCAACAATGCCATCGAGGTTCGCAGTCTCGTGGGCAAGGACACTCTGGTTCAGAGCATTCCCGAACTGCAGAAGACACGCTTCCTGGTGCACGCCGACAAGGGAACTATCTTTGCCGCCGCCACCTCAGAGCTGTGGTGTCTCCGCCGTGTTGATATACCCACCCAGCGTCAACAGCTGCTGCAGCAAAAAAAATTTCAACTGGCCATCGAGCTGACAGTGAGTCCTGATCGAGAAAGTGGCGAAAAAATCGAACAATTCCTCATCGTTTTTTAGCAAGTCTCAGATGAGCCTGCGGAGGACAGGGCCCAGACCATTCGCCAGATTCATATGCTTTATGCCAAAGAGCTGTTCACTAACAAGGAGTTCTCGTCAGCCATGACAGAGTTCGAAAAAGCTGCCATTGATCCGTACGATGTTATCCGACTGTTTCCCAACTTGGTGCCCGAGCCAAAGCCTGGCGCAGTAGATATCGCCGTTTCATCAAATGCTCCGCCACTGGAGGATGGCGATTTGGAGAACGCCTACTTGGCGCTAATCGAGTTCCTGGCTTTGGCCCGTCAACGGGAAGTGGTGAAGCTGCGCGATGCAAAGAGCAGTTCAAAGTCTTTGCTAGAGATAATCGATACCACGTTGCTCAAGTGTTACCTGCAGACGAACGATTCGCTGGTGGCGCCACTCCTTCGCCTCAACCAGTGCCATTTGGAGGAATCAGAGAAGACATTGAAGAAGCACAACAAGATTTCTGAGCTGATCATTCTGTATCAAATGAAGGGCAAGCACAGGGATGCCCTTAAGCTGCTTCGAGAGCAGGCGGCCATTGAGGGTTCGGTGCTGCAAGGACGAAAGCGAACGATCCGATATCTTCAAGAGCTCGGAGCCGATCACTTGCCACTGATCTTCGAGTTTTCCGACTGGGTGCTCCAGGAGCATCCCGACGAGGGTCTGTGTATTTTTACCGACGAACTTCTAGATGACGAAGAGGAGGAGGAGTCCCTACCACCGGCCAAGGTCCTGGACTTTTTAATCAGCAAACACAAATCATTAGTCATTCCCTACCTAGAGCATCTTATTAATGAGCGGCACAACACGACTACTCTGCTGCACAACGTGCTTCTCAAGCAGTACCGCGAACAAGTGCAACGCCTCCTGGCACAGCAAAGCTCTTCCAGTGAGGAGGGCGAGCAGTCTAACCTGAAGGTGATGCGTGCAAAGCTTTACAAAATGCTGGAAGAATCAAAATTCTATTCGCCGGATCGCATGCTAGAGGAATTCCCCACCAATATTCTGGTGGAGGAGCGTGCACTCATTCTCGGCCGTCTGAAGAAGCATGATAAGGTGCTAGCCATATATATACAAGTGCTGGGCGATGTGGCCAAGGCAACAGATTATGCAGAAGCCAACTACAATGACGATGAGACCATATTCCACACGCTCATCAAGTGTGTTTTAATTCCCCCCACACAGCCGCTCTACGAGGGCGTAACCTTGCATCCTGATTTTGTTGAGGTCAATCGGAAGGTGGTCCTGGACTTGCTCAATGCATATGCCACAAAAATAGATCCCTTCGAGATATTTGAGGTAACACTTTACTCTCCCTATTATTTACTTTGAAAACTCAACTTATAACCCCTATGTTCCGTGTAGCACCTTCCCGATGACATGCCCATGCCCCAGTTGGAAAAATATCTTGATAAGTCGATACGCAAAAAGCTGGCCGACAAGCATCAGATGCAGATTATGTGCGGCCTGCTGGAGGCAGAGGCCAATCGATTAGAGGTCGCGCTACAGGCGCAGCGTAACATAAGCTTCGAAATAAACGAGTTCAGTGTGTGCTCCGAGTGTAAAAAGCGCTTTCCCAGCCAATCAGCCTTCGTCCGATACCCGAATGGTCAGATAGTGCACCTCTCCTGTCACGATCGCATTGCAAGGGCAGCGGCTCACCAATGATCTGGCTTTATCTGTTCGGTAATTAAAATAATAAGTGCACAAGCCGATGTAACTGTGTACAATGGATGCGTACAGTAAATGAACTCGAAATGTTGTACATTGATATACATTGATTCGCTTTAAAGTGTAATGACTCCATTAAATAAATTTAACTTTATAATTTGATATTACCTTTGAACGAACAGTTGATAAAAATGCAAGGATAAACCATATATTACATATTTATTTGACGATATTTACAGACAATTTTGGCTTTGCACTGGAATATTATTTTAAGCTTCCTCGCTGCCATCCATGAGGCTGTCACCGTCCAGCGAATCGTTGCAAATGGATAGATCCGACTCGGATTGAGCCCGGCTTATTGGCGGCATGGCGCCAGACAACGACAGCGATTGCTTGCTGTCCTCGTTATCCTCCTCGTCTTGCAAACTTCTCGGCGAAGCTGCACTGCCGGCTGTGAGATCCGTAGAAGCTGAATGTGCTGCTGTATTCGTCGTACAGCCCGATACCTGACTGCCCAAGATCGCGGCACCGGGTAGCTGTGTTTGCCGAATCAAGGCCAGCCGCTGCTGGGTGAGCTCCAGGTGGTGCTTGCGCCATTTGATCCGCCGGTTTTGAAACCACACCTTTACCTGCGCCTCTGTCAGCTTGAGCGTGTGCGCCAGATACAGCCGCTCCGGTCCGACCATATACTGCTGCCGCTCGAACTCTGCCTCAAGGCACTCGAGCTGCTCGGGTGTGAAAATAGTGCGAACACGCTTGTTCTTCAGTGCGCTTTTCTTATGGGAGTCTGAAAAATAGATATTATAATTGTTAATATTGAAGTCTTTTTATACCGTGACTGAGTTACATGCGGCTCTATGAAGTATATATATTTTTGCCTAGCATCAACAGCCGGGTTGAACTAGCCATGTCCGTCTGTCCGTTTCTACGCAAACTAGTCCCTCAGTTTTGGAGATCTCTGAATAATACTGAAAATAGTCTTTTTAATTTTCAGTTGTATATAAAACGGAACATGCCAGATCTACGACTACATCAAATAGCTGCCATAGGAACAATCGGGAAATTAAAAGCAAAACAATTATAACTTTCCTAACTTTCAACATTTTCGACTATTCTCAATATTTTTAGAATTTTGTTTTTTTTTAATTCGGTGCAAAATGTACAGTTTTTTTTATGACGAAACGCCTAAAATTAGCTAAATAATTTAATCACAATTTATTTAGACAGCATTTAAAAACCCTTTTTTTTATATTTTATACAAACAAGTAAGGAAACTAGTTTTGGAAAGCCGAAGTAAATATAATACCCCTGCAGTAAGTAATTTGAAACTTGGTGTATTATAGATTGAATGACAAATTTATATTCTGACTATATAAA
>VNJV01002782.1:1958-14659 GCA_008042635.1 Drosophila nikananu
GTGTGTGTGTGTGTGTATGGGGCCAGCCAGGACAATGAGGGTGCTGGGGGCGTTGCACAGGGTTTTCATTACCGGAAATTCGAGAGCGAAACGCAAGTGGGAAAAGTGGAAGAAGTAAGTAAGGCAGAAGGGGGCGAAGGAAGCAGAAAGTAAGGTAAAGAAATAAGGAATAAGTGAACTCAGCTTCTGCTGCTTTTTCAGAGGAGCACAAAAGGAAAAGTGCCAGGTTACAGTTATGCAATGAAAACTGGCACAAATACTAGTGTGTACATAGACGCATACATATTTTATGCGTATGCTCCAGTATCGGTCTCTCTGTGTGTGTGTGTATGATTGCCTTTGCCAGGCACTTGACTTCGCCATACAATGGGCCACATTGTTGTTGCCTGCCACACTTTAACAATCATCCTAGTCATTGTTGTTGCTGGTTTTTATTTTGTTTTTGTTTGTCGTTTTTTTTCTTTCTTTTTTTTTTTTGTTGTGCACGCAACACGCATGAAAACATGAAAAAATTGGCGCAAAGCTCTCAACGAGAGTGGGCAGTGGGTGGTGGTTTTCCTTCATACCCTGTATTTGTACATTATTGTGGGGGTTTACCCTTAAAAATGTGATATTTTTTTAGATTGCATGATATAGGGAAAGTCTGCTAGGGCAATACTGTCTTTAAAATTAGGATACATCTTTGAATTAGAATACATTTTACTTTAAGAGAAATTTATACATAAAAAAATAAAAACTGGGTATTTCATAGTCGTTAGTCTTGTATTTCACATAATTTCTTGTTTCTTTATTTTCTGGAAGCGAGGTCGCTCTAGAGAGGCTAGAGAAAATTACTAGAGAAAAGTACGAAGTGAAGTGAATTTGAAGCAGCGCCAGTTTTCCAGAAGTGGTCGGAAAATGGGCGGTTCGTGGGGGGTGTAGACATGGGGAGAGGTTCCTCGGGTTGCGTTTCAAGGAGGTCACGTTTGCGACGCATGTGTGGGCGTGGCTCAATAGAACAAATGGATGCGTTTTGTCTGTTGTCTGTCTGAATGCCTGGCGATTTGTGTGTTTGTGTGGTTTGTATTGCTGATTTGCTGCTTGTTTGGTTTGTTTTCACTCAAATTGCAATTGCAATTGCTGCTAAACACAAAGCTCCCTGCCTCATACTTTTTATTTTCTCTCTCAAATCTTGCCATTTTCCATTGTGCGTTTTTCGAACCCCAAACAGATTTGCAGCCAAATCATTTGCACTAAAAGTCCAACAACTTTGTCTCAGCCTAGAAAACAAACAAACAGCAAAGAAAGAGCAGTGAAAAATCCCGCTAAAAAATAGGGAAAAAGGAACTAAGACCAGCCGAAAATTGTTTGCCTTGAACTAGGCGGGGGAGAAAAAGAAAAGAAAACAAAACAGAAGCCAGCCCGCCAAAAACAAATAGAAAATGTCAAAGGGTTTTCACAACCGCGCATTGCGTTTTCACCGATTTGTGCGCTATGGCGAAAGCCTTCAGATCCTTGGGATTGTGCGTGGTCCTGCGTGTAGTCCTGCCGGATTCTGGGGGTAATATGCAAATGGATCTTCACACGCCCACCACCAAATGGGCGAAAGGCAAACAACCAGCTGGGAGACAGTTTCAACGCCTTTGCCGCATTTAAATGTTAAATGGGGAAAGCGCGTGGAACGCACCAGTTTTCCTAGGACAGGGAAAACCAGAGAGAGGTTCACTGAGGGAAATTATTATTGGAAGTATATTAATTAAAAAGTATTTAAAAGATAAGAAAATTTAACAACTCTTGAATCCTTTTTTAAAGCTTCCTAAAACCACGTTCAGTTGAGGAAATCCCCTCAGCAATGAGGTGTAATATAAGATCTTATTAAATAAATAGCTTTAATTAAACTTATTTTAACTACTTATAAATGTTTTCTTTCTTGTACAAATTTTCTTATATTCTTTTATGTGAAAGTTTTTCTTTAAATTAATAATTTCCTTTCTTGCAGTCTACGCAATGTAGGCAAAGTTGGGTGGCAAATGGCAACCCTTAATTTAGCAACAACAAAGGGCCATAACAAAACAAGTGACGATTGGGTTGTTAGTGAGGGTGGAATGGCGAGGGAGGAGGCTAAAGAGGTGGAGAAGCCAGGCGGAAGCGGCGGGTAACGCTGGCAAGAGGAGCTGCAAAGGGTCGCCATGTTGACCTAATTCCGCCGTGGCAATAATTTGCACGTCTTCAACGGGCTGGAAAGGGGAGGTAGGTAGGGAAGGGTTGCATGGGAAGCTATATGTGGGGTTGAAAAACAAAGAGGGAGGCTTGGTGGAGGGGGGCTGGAAAATGAGTAACACTGGGGGCTATTTAGAGGGGCAGGCACCGAAGGCCTCCTGCTGACTGTTGCAATGCTTTTGTTGGTTTTGCGGCTGCACATCTCTCTCCCTGTCTCATCTGTTTCTGATATTACAAGCCCTTTTCCGCCAACAACAACGAGCACAACAATTTCCCTGGATTGTTGTAGTTGTTGGCCAGTGTAATCGAGTTAACTACCAATTCACATAGGTTAGTGTAGCATGTCCGCTCATTAGCCTGCTCATTGATTTGCGGCCAAAATAAACAGATATTGATAACGGCCACACTTGGAGGTAATTTATGCAATTTTAAAATATTAAAAATTGTTAAAAATGAAACAGTTGGATCTGTTTTATAAACAAAACGCGAATAAAATGGTTAACAATACAGAAAATAGTTTCCCATAAATCGTAAGTGAGTAATAATTCAAGAGCTATAGCAATAGGCTTTGGTAAAGCTTTCCTAGATAATTCTAGACTATTTTATTTAATTTAAATATTTTAGGAATATTATATAAAAGTGAATATAATCATTCTGAATATTATTAAAAAAACCTGTAAATTCTGGTCTGCTTTTTAGCATTTTAATATTGAAACTCCTTTTTATACTAATTTTTCTTTAGTCCAAGTTTATTCAAGTCTTTAAACCTTACAAGTAATCAAAACCTTTTGTTTTTAAATAAAAGTAAAGAGTATTCCGGCCCGAATTAATTTAAATTCAGTTTAAACTGAAAACCAAATTTCACAGTTGTGTTAATAATTACTCCTTTCAGTGGGTTTATTTGGGACTTGAACCGTTGTTCGGGGCAAAAGGTGGCTTAATTGAGTTAGAGCCTAACACGGTTTGGGGTGGGAGTGAGATTTGGCAACCGGATCAGGAACAGGAACAGGAATAGGAACAGCAACAATTTGGCGCAATTAGCAGAAACAGTGCCAACAGGGACACGTGTTCTGTCTCTTCCCCAAAACCCCCGCCGCTGTGTTCTCTGGAAATTCCCCGTAGAGCCAGCAGACCAGACGGAAAAACTCCAAACCTCCCCGTCCTCCTGAATCCCTATCTGGGATCCTTTCATGCCTAAACTAATCCACTCGCCAAATCAACTCAAATGCACGAAATTTAAATAAAAACCCAACTCCAGGGAACCCTAAATTTGCCCCTTTTTTCTGGCTGCTGTTGCTGCCCCCGCAAAACCCAAAAATCCCAGTTGTGCAAATATTGGGATTGTCTGTGGAGGAAGCCGAAGCCCAGCCACCCAGATCCCGGCTTCCCTATTATCCTTTCGCTTTAAAACATATCAAAAATATTGCACAAGAGACACACGGCAGGCGGAGGCAGACGAGAGTCCCCAAAGTCAAATAAAAAAGAGGGAATCCAACTCTAAATCGGAATCATTTCTGTTGTATTTATACCTTCCCCTTTTTGCCGTGTTTAAAGTTGGGTGGGTTTCTGGTTTTCACAAACAGGCAGTGGAAGGAAAGGAAAGAAATGAACAGGAAAGGAAAGGGTCAGTTGTAGGCAGACACTTGTCTGCTGTTGGTGGGCGTGGCCGTGGGGCGAATGCTCTTTCCTGGCTTTTGTTGTTGCTGCTTTTGGAACTTGTCACTTGTCCAGGAAAAGGGAGCAAAACAAGGCTGGTCTTTGGCAGTAGGGCCTAGGAAGTGGCAGCTGCTACTAGCTAATTTCTCACACTATTTTTCCTGCCATTAGAGAAAATTATATACATTTTCCTTAAATTTGAAAACATATTAAATATATAATTATTTAATAATTTTGTGCTTGTGTCGCCTTTTATACCTAAGTAATCTTTTATAAGGGTATTTTGTAGGTTTATTTCAGCTTGAAGTTGTTTTTCTTAGAGTTACCGGTTCAATCTCATTTTAAATATATAGTTAGAGTAATTTTACTGCTAATTTCTTTATTTACTGCAATATTCTTGAATGAATAGACTTTTCTCACCCTGTATTGCCTTTTGATTTCGTATTTGACCCTGGAATAGCCTGTGCAGCATCTAAATGTCACCATTCATCTTGCTCCAAATGTCTCTCCGGCCAAGGGAATCGGAGAAAAAGTGTGGGAGGAGCAGAGATACCGGTCGCCACCATGCGGTTTCTTTAGTTTTTCCCTTCATTTCCTTGCTCATTTCCGTTTGACATTTTCCTTGAATATTGAGAAGCAGCACCACCAGCAGCAGCAGCAGCAGTAGCTTCTCTTCACTCATTCTTTGGCTTATCCGATGGAAAAGTCACTTCAATTGGATATATGCCAGGCGAGGAATGAGGAAATGAAATGGAGGGGGGGTACACATGGACTAAGGGAAGTGTTTACAGCATTTCTAGCTCGTTATTTGGCCAATTTCGCAAAGGATTTAGACGGGTTTCCTCCTACCAGCCAGCGGATTTTCTCTATTTCCCAAGTTCCCCCCTCATGTATGCAGACTGTATGTACTTGCATATATGCTCTGCCAAAAACTTTGTCCTTCATTATAACTTCTCTGCCTCGGCCACGCCGTTCCAACTTTGCAACGTCAGAGTTTGCCATATTAAAATCATCATCAGCGGCATCGTCCAAACACCCAACTTATATAAGAAGCTAAGCAAGAATAAAGTGAGGCTGAAATAAAACGAGCGAAATATTTCTGGCATGCCGTCATAAACTTGAGCCGCCCCGAGATGGGCGTGGCAGCCAGCCCACATGCCTGGGCGCTGCGCAGGCGCCAAAGAGTTGCAAAGTTACTGAAAAAAAAAGAAAAGAAAACACAGAAAAACAACAGAAACTGAAACTCAAAGTCAGGCTGAATGATGTAAAAGAGAGCTATCGATGTCGCTTTGCTTGCTTTTTCACTTTTTGTTGTCCCTGACTTTTCTCAAGTTCAGTGAACTGTTGCACTTAGGGAAAAGTATAAATAAGATTTGACTAAAATGTATAATTTTGTTATATGAGTTATGTTTCCATACCTGTGAATCATATCAGCAGAGGAACTTACGCCTTACAGGCAGAAGGGAACCCAGAGTGTGTTTTATTCTTGTTAGGTATATAAAAAAGAGAAAAAGTTGGATATTATATATTGTATGTTTGAATATACATTAAATACGAAAATACATTAAATTTTGTTGTAGTGCAACGTTAAAATATTTATTATTCGAATTTCGCGCCAACAATCGATTTAAAATAGATTCTGGTCAAAATGGGTTTTTACCTTGCAATATGAATTTAAAATAGATCATAACTAATGCTAAAATTAATTAATTTCAATTCGAAAAGCTGTGCTATGCTAGTTTTAAAAGTTTAACAAATTAGCATATGGATTTAAAATTTTTTAAAATTAAATTTTTTTTTCTAAGTTTTAGAATTTTAATTTAAAAAAAAATTGCAAAAAAATTTTCAAAATTAGTTTTCTACCGGGAATGGCTACAACGACTGGTCTTTTAAGGCTGATAAAGAATATATATGACTTATAGGGTGGGAAATGACTCCTTCACCTGTAAAATCATAAGACCCTGTAATGTAACTATAAAAAAATGCGCACAAACATTTTCCCCATTTTTTTTTTGTCTCTGTACCCTGTAATTTCTGTACTCCATATAATAATCCCCAGGCAAGTGACAATTGTGGCTGCCGTAACTTGAGATGAAATCTTTGGCATCCAAATTTGCATTCAATTTTTGCCACTTGAAAAAGTTGTCTTGACTTTCCCAACGTTTTCCAACGCCGCTTGCCGCGGGCAGCCAGTGGCAGATGATTAAAAACTTGTAGAATTATGCAAGTAAAATGAGCTACTTAACCAAAAAAAAAAAAGGGGGACTACGAGGAGTAGGAGCTGGTAATCGCAGGCCAAAAGTTGACCTGTTGTTTGCTGTTTTTGTTGCTTTGCATAATTCCATTAGCCGCCGAAAAGTTGGCTGCTAGCGGGAGTCCGGACTACAGACTCCCGGCAAAAGTTTGCATCCCAAACTAATTCCCATTAAAATGTGTAATTCCAATTTACGGTGAGCAGGAGCAGTTCTTGTGGTTACGGGAAAGTGCATAAACCACAGAGAGCAAAAAGCGGGGGCGAGGCAGTGGTGCAATCATTAAGGCCGTCGCCTGCGAATTCCAGTATCTCAATCGATTCGCATGACTCTCCGCCTGGTTGCCTAGCAACAACAGCTGGGCCTCTAATTAGGAGCTTGCTCTCTCTCCTAATCCTAAGCCTACCGCAGCATCCACTCGTAATTCTCATCAAGAGGCGGCTGTTGCAGGAGCATCATAACAATCTTAATGATTATAACTACAACGACAACAACGACGAGGGTCGTCTTAGCAGTTGACAAAATAATCAAAATAAACAGAAAAAATAATGATTAACCTTAAAGTAATTTGCATAAACTGCGAGCGAAGGACTCTGCAGGCGCCGGGCATAATTAATGAGTGCCGAAATCCCAAAATGCGGGTGGGAGGGAGGCCTCCCATCCGGCGACCTAGAGCTGCCCGGAGGATGGATAAAATGCGAACAGAAATTCCGGGATGAGCGTAAACCGCACAAACACTAAACTGACTTTAATTGAGGGAGACATGACGGAATTATTAAAATTATTATGACAGGCCGCAAATACATACAGAGGGAGATGGAGGGAAAAGAGACGAGAAGCGTGACGAAACTGTTGACAAACTCGAAATGGAAGATAGCGAGTGAGAGGCGGTGGACGAGAATAAGAGTAGTAGACACAGAAACACAATTAAGCGAAATAATTGTGCTTGAAATAAAAGTTTTTTTGTTTAGGGAGATGGGATAGGGAGAAATAGTGAAACAGTACGAGAAATGCTCTTAGGGTTTCTTCATATGTGAGTAAAAGACTTGCCGAGAGTTATTTTACACAGAGAAAATGAAGAATAACTATTTACAGTTGAGGAAATACATTTTTAATATAGATTCATAGGAAATAGTAGAGTTAAATATGTAATCAAAGAAAACCATTTACTTGAATCTATAAATTAACACAATTTCCAAGCAAAGTTTTAACATAAACCCTTTTAATAAAGAATGTAAAATAGTCTAGTTCTCTAAAGAGTTTAGATAAAGTGTGTAAAGTATAATTCCATAATAATAACTCTAATAAAATCTATGAATATCTAAATATCTCATTTATAACCTCATCAAAAACTAACTTAAATATCCCAAGGGAACAACTAGTTTTCTTCCTGTTTATTTGTGTGATAGCAATTAGTAAATGGAGTTACCTTAAGACCCGACTAAGATTCGATGCTTTAAAGCTTAGTTTTTTGCTGTCTCTCTGTTTTCCATTATTTTTTTTTATTGTGCGTCAAAAGTGAAACAGAAACAACTCGGAATGGCCATTAATGAGCGTAGAGTCGGGGTCTTTGTTGATTTCATAAGGGGAGAGGAGGGCGCAATATGATGGGTAACACATTTGCCGACCAAATTGACAAACAAGTCAAAGCCGTGGAATAAGAACCATAAAAAGTAATACCAGAAAGCAGGAAAATAGAAGAAAAGAAATAAAAGAACAAAAAAGCCAAGCCAGGCTGAGAGGGTAAAGTTGGCTGAGGGAAAAATATGATAAAAATGAAGTAGTCACTAAGAGCCAGAAGTCGCAATAACAACAGGGAACAGAGAGCAGCGGCCGAGGGAAGGCTGCCAGCCAGACAAGAAGTGAAATGAGCCAGAGGAAACTTCAAGTCAAATAAAAAGTCTTTAGCAACGCTTTTGCCCCATCTAATAATTTATGGGCCTTTGTCTGCCTAGCATTGGAGGGGTTTTCCCGCTTTCCCGCCTGGCCCCTACCCCCCGATTGAGTTGAGTCGTCTTTCCTTTGGGACCATAATGAACATTGTTTGCCTCAAGTTCAAAGTTTGCACCAGGGAAATGCGCTTCATTAAATCGAAAGAGAGGACACAAGACAGGAGCAGGAACGTAAAGATGGCACAAAGAGGAAAGGAGAACGGAGGAGGTTCTACTTAATTTAAAGTTTTGCTATTTTTTATAAATATTCCACCCGCTCCTCCTCAGAAATACCTTTGTCCTAGCCCCCGCTTTTCTTTTTCTAAGAAATGCCGACAGTATTAAGGCTATGACCTTGAGAGCCCAAGAAGACCTCAACTGGGAAGATATATATGCGATGTAAGCTATATATGTATATTTATATAGTCTACACTGATGACAGATGACGACCACTGAGCGTTAAATGATGATGAAGCGGCGGCAGCCCCAAGCGGAGCTTTGCCCGAAAGTCGCGCTTCTGCGTGAAAAGCTGAGTACCGCCTGCCTGGTGATTTATGGGGCTGTTCCCGAGCAGCTTGATGAAGTTCCTTTTCCAAAACATTACGTAATTTAATGCAAAACCCAAACACTGTTGTCAAATAATTCACGTTGCAGGCGCAACCATAATAACGTTTCTCGAAATTCGGGTTGTGGAAGCCGCCAGAAAGCCAGGGAAAAGGGAAAAAACCGCTGACCAATATTTCACAAACAATGCCGAAACAAAAGCGAGAAATAAAGAACGGAAGTTGTGCCTGCAGTTGGTGGAAAGCGGCAAATTTCCATCAGCGAGAGCTGCAGGAGTCGCCTGACCGCAGTTGCTGTGTTTTTCCGCTGCCTCCCACAGCGCCGAATCCTTCAATTATGCAATTTTCTATTTTTCAGCAAATTGAAACCGAAGTTCGAAACTCCCTTTCTGTCCTGCTTCCTTCCCCCCCGCTCAGGTTGAATATGTTTTCCTAGTCAGGGTTTCCTTTGCCGCTTCCGGTATGGAAAATCATTTTTTGGCTGCTTTTCAAAAATGTGCATATTGTGTTGGTCCCTAAAATCCTTGAGCCTCGATGTTTAATCTCGAATATAAATGGCAGCACACACATAGAGCTATACAGGTAAGCCTGTCCTCCTTTTCTCTATCCATTCAAGTTGCAAATCAATTTCCCTGGTATCGCTCTCTGTTATCAATTCAGGTCGAAGCTGGGGAAAATAGCCACACGAAGAGAAATTAAACAACAATATTGGTTATCAATTGAGGGGATTTTTTTCCTATCTACAAAAGCTCTTATCGAATCAAAAGGTTTGGCTTTAGATATGGACCTGGTATCAATGTATTACGAAGACTTTTGTTGAAGATAGATAAGCTTATACCAAAGTGGAAATGTATCTATTTAAATATGGTCAATGGAAATTGGGAAAATTCTTGCATACTCTTAATAGAAACATGACGTTTATGGGTGTTTAAAAATGTTTTCTTTCCAAATTAAAAACATTATTTTAGACAAAGCAAACTTCTTTTTAAATTAAAAATGTTATATAATTTAATTTTTTTAAAATATGCCTTCATTTTCCGACACTATTTTTCCCTGTGCCTGAATAATAATTGCCTGGAACATCTGCTTCCTTGGCACATTTTCGAGAACATCAATTTCAACAGCTATGGAATTGTTAACTGGCTGTTGGAGTTCCACTACTAACCCTTTCCCCCTCCTCGAATTTGTTGTGGCGCCAAAAAGTAAATAATAAAATGGGGAAAATCTTTTGAAAATATGGCCAAATGGAGGCAGCAGCTAAGCACTTTGCCACTTTGTGCCGCCGAGCAGGAGCTTCTGATAAATATTGGGGGGTAAATAGTTGGCGAAATATTCATATTCTGGGGATGATGGCAAGAATTTTGCTCTGGGGAAAATGAAAACTTTTCAAATTCCCTCCTTGGGCCGGGGCTTAATCTTGAATTATGAGTCGGAGGCACTTTCAATGAATTTATGGGGCTGCCGGAGAACTGTTTGCTGTCTTAAAACGCAATAGCCGTTAAGAACTGTAGACTTCCCACTCCTATTCAGATTTGGACACGGATTCGGATTCGTTCCCTCCCTCCTTCAACCGCCTTTCTTTGGCTCACAATGCTCGGCACGTTGGTCAAATGGTCACGTTTCGATTGCCCCGACGAGGAGGAGTCAAAGAGGGAGCCAGGTGACAAACAGGTGAGAGAGAGCTATGGATGAGGTCGAAAAGGGTGGCGGCGGGTGGCTCGTTTCGAATGTGATTGATGAGAGGCGGAAGGCAGCGGGCAGGCAGAGTTGATAAAAGTTGACATTCGACAGGTGTGTGCAGAGCGAAGAGAGAATGACAAAACGCATGTAAACGAAGAAATAAATCGAGTGTTTTTTTCCTTTTACACCGAGTGAAAGATAGGCGGAAAACGATAGCAATGCAGTCGGTACGTCGATCGGAAATTATTCGAAATGGCTCGTCAAATTTAATAGGGAATAACATTTATTATCTGCATAGCAGGCATTCTTCAAGTACAAATGATTTACTAAGCTTTTAAGGGGTTCTTCTATACATTTCTGAAGTAAAGTTTAGATTTGGCTTGGCTTACATCATTTATTTTAAATTAATTTATGCAGCAAAGCTGTAAACGTGGTGTACATGTCAATGATTAATCGAATTTTAGTCAAGCAATTTCAGGTTACAGAAATGTTTATATTTTGTGTGAACGTTAGAAGGTGTAATGAATCTTAAAAAGCTACTTTAAGTTCATAAAACCTCTAAGAATGTTGACAGAAAATATAATTTATTACTTTCTTCAAGTCTGTAAACTTTAAATGTTTGTAGTAGTGATTTATATAGAGAGTAAAAGTCCGATATGTTGGCAAGTATATCAAAAACATCATAAACAATCGAAATTTATAAATATCGCCATTAATTAAACTCTGTTATAGATATTTTCTAAAAATATCTGAAAATATTATTACATTCTGTTGTGTCCAAATCGATTTTATCAAATAAAATATCTATATATTGGACGTTAATCACAATGTTAAAAAATCGATATATTATTTATAAATTGTTACTTTTTGTCATCCCTACAAACGAAGAAGAGTAATAAACTTTAAGGGGCCAAATATATATTCTCTTGTTGTCACAAAGCTATAATACCTTTGTAACCCAGGAATACCGTAGCTATAAACCGGGCTACAAAATCGCCATTAACTGCTTCTTCGATAATAAACTCAACTCAATCGATATACACATGTGCGTGACTCTCACGCTCTCACCTCTAGCTGAAAACCACCAGAAATCCATGAGGGCAACAACAATTAGCGTGGCTGCCTCGATGTTATCTTCCCCTGTCTCTGCCGCTATCCCTGTCCCCCATTCCAGTGTCTGTGGGTACTTAGTACTTATACTTATAGTACATGCGAGTGCGCATTCACAACCACATTCACACATGGCCGCCTGGCGGCAGACGGGTCTTGAAAGTGTGCCATTGGCATTCGCAGAGTGTGTGTACGTACGCCGCCCCCACCAGACGCTCCTCAAATATGTTATCGCTTGGCATATTAAGCCAGAGAGCAGGAACCGTGCTTGAAATTCATTCATTTGCTCATTCACTCGCTCCAGCCATTGAGTCACCGCTTAGCTAGGGAGAAAGAGCGAGTGAGCTTGTGCATCAAACACGGAAATTAGCATACGCTCAACGATGACGAAGATGATGATGATGATGTTGACAAAACAACGTTTGCCATTTATATAACCCCAGCTTTAATTGCGTTTATTCTGCCACGCAGATGGGGCGTATACGCAATGTGCCTTGAAATGCGGCAACTTTAATGCGCCCCGTTGTCCGCCTGAAAGCAAACTCTTTGTGTCGCCTCTGTGCCTTGCTCTGATATATGGTCCGTGTTCAGTTTGCTAAGCCGATTATGGTTTATTGATGACTCCTGGATCTTTGCCGGCAACTTCCGACCTAGTTTAATTATCCTTCCTGTGAGCCATCTCACCTGTATCTCTGGAAATGTATCTGTATCTGTGTTGTGTTCTTGTTAGTCCATCAATGAAACCCGCTTGGGGAAATCAATTCAATTTGTTATGCTAAACGTATGTGAATGCATTTTGTGCATCCATTTATTCATGTGCAGGCAGAGAAATAATATTAAGAGTAATTTGGCTAATGATAATCCACTGAGAACAGGCTGAACTCAAACCAGTTCTAAGGAACTAAATGAAAGACCAATAAAGTGGCAGACAAAGTTTTGTTAAACTATCACTTGTGTAGATTTTAAATTGCTTTAATTTAATTCCCTTTAAGTTGCTAAGATAGCAAATATATTCAGATTTTAAGACTTATTTGGCAAGAGGATACAGGCACCATATATACGTTCAAATAATAATCATCTAAAATGAAGAAAAGGTATTTCTTCGTGTGTAAATATTTTATGGCTGCCGTAGCATTAAAACCAATTCGGAAAATGCATTTTCCAACACATCACGCGGCTCTGCCCTCTGGCTTCCTTGGGCAATTTGCGAAAGGATACCTTTTCTGGGGGTGAAAGGGTCGGATTTATTCAGCGTGACAAAGTTCGTTTTGGGGCTTAGGCTCTCCACTCCTAGTGTAAAGAGTGAATTT
>VNJV01002791.1:0-10376 GCA_008042635.1 Drosophila nikananu
ATCTGAAACAAACTTGATCTGCGTGCAAAACATTCCGACCTACATACCGAATTTGGTGGCTCAAGCTCTTATAGTTGCTGATATCTAGGCGTTCATACAGACGGACAGACAGACAGACGGACAGACGGACGGACGGACAGACAGACATGGCTATATCGACTTGGCTGTTGATGCTGATCAAGAATATATATACTTTATGGGGTCGGAAATGATTCCTTCTGCCTGTTACATACATTTGCAGGAAATTAATATACCTTTGTACCTACGGTACAATTCAAGACAAAAATCGAAGTCGCGAGCACAAGCTCATTTGCGACGCGTAGATGGACGAATTGCATTCTTCTTGATAATAAAGCGAACTTGAAAAAGGTAAAACGTAATTTAAAATGCAGTTTAAATTTTACTTTTATAAATTCTTTATGTTAAGTTAATTTCATTGATTAAACATTTTTTTTTAAATTATATTTGATTTAACCTTTTTTGTTAACTTTGTGACCGTCTTTTTTATGTTTACGTAAAGTTTTAGTTGTGTTCCGTCGAATCTCCGAAATAAATGTTTATGTCATTGTAATAAAGAGTTTCTTGAGGTAATAAAACTGTTTGAGAATTTTGCGGAAAGTTGCGGATGTGCTTGTTATCATTAATATACTAACCCAATCTCTTATTTTTTCAAGGTCATATTTGCTAACGAAGTCTCTGTTTTGCCTTTTTATTGAGCTGTCTGTGTGATTTTTTCTTTCGTGTATGTGTAACATTCTCAATGGTCATTATACCATGTACCGTAGGTGAAAGATCGGGAGAGTTTTCCCGAAGAAAATTTGTTAAGAAATTGGGACTGCCGGCTAGCAGCCTAGCTGTGAAATTTCCACCGAAAGAAAAAGTCGAGAGGTTCGGTCCAAATATGTTTATTGCGCGGGCGCAGCCAGCAGCTTCGACTTCAGTTTTACGACTCCCTTGTCGCGAGCAGCATCCGAACATTCTGATCCGAAGAAGGGCGAAAGCTTATCAGTGCGCTCAAGCTAGCGCATAGTCGAGTGGTTTAGATCAACCTGATAAGCTTTTTACAATTCATTTGTTTACATTTACATTTCATTTCGAATTCATATTTAACAATAACTAGGCTTACATATAACTTATATTTAACAATGAAAACTTAAACTACTGCTCCAACATTCCGGCCCCGTTAAAGGCCTCCGGCTCTTTGATCTCCTCAACAGGAGCAGTATGCACTGGCAGCAATGCCTGCTTGTGGATGGCGCGCTTGATGACGCCTCCTGACGTCCGAACTTCCGCCACACGCACTCTACCCTCCTCGCCTGCTCTTGTTGCCACCAGGCGGCCTGATAGCCAACGCTGCGGGGGCACGTTGTCCTCGTGGGCGACCACTAGGCAACCGACCTCCAGATCGCGGCATCCGACGCTCCATTTGTTGCGCTGCTGCAGGCTGGCGATGTAGTCCATGATGATGATGTGGACCAGCCGTCCCAAAACTGCTGCTTGAGAGCGAACAGCATTCGCCACCGCTTTAAATACGCGCAGCTGGCCTTGCTGCAAACTCCTTCAGTGCCGGATTGTTGCGGCAGCGTGATTAGAGGCTGCCTGATTAGGTCCTGGTGTTAGGGCCTCTCCATCGTTTCGGGACAGTTCACTCAACGCGCATCGAAGAACGCTCAGGTATGCAGCGTCTTTGGCAATGAATATGTAAGTTCTCTCGACTATCTGGAGGAACGATTTTGGGAATTGGAACACGTTCCTGAGAGATCGAAGGCTGTTTATACAGCTGAACAACTTGCTTGCAAGCAGCACTTTGAGCAAACCGTACACAGGCTTTCGTCTGGTCGTTTTGAGGTGAAGTTGCCATTTAAGAAAGATCCAAGTGTCTTAGGCTTATCCTTCGAATCGACAAAGCGGAGGTCTACCGCGGACCTTTAAGGACACATAAAATTGACCACAAAAATCTACTCCGCAAACTAGAAAGGGGCGCTCCATTCGGACCCTATCGGCTGGCAAATTGCCAGCTCCAATGGCTCATCAGCACTGGTTTATACCGGAAACAGTGAACGCAGCTACGGACAATTTTCGTACATGCTTCTCGCTCATTGATCAAACATATCTGTTGCCTCAAAAGTGAAACCATCACCTTGACACCGGCACGGTAATGACTCCGATGCAGGTTGCGAAGAAATAGCGAAACAAATTCTGACTTTGAGGACAGTAATAGTGGAAACTTAGCATCATACGGAATTGGTGCATTTAGCAATCTCCCCCCAACTCGGATTAAGTTGAATGTCACACCTTCTAAATCGCTGGTATGTATAAAAGGATTTAAACGTTGTAGATGTGGGCTTAAACATTCAGACTTCTCCAACTCCGCCTTTTGAAATATTTGGACCATCCTAAGAAACGACAACTTCAGTTCGTTAGCCGAAATGACGACCTCGCGTTGACGCTTGTTCCCTTGAATAAATCGATTTACGTAGGCCATGATTCGTAAGAGTTTACTAAGATGAGATGATGAACATCTTCCAACAAGCTCAATAAAGACATTCGGTTTGTTTTTTGTGACGGATGTGAAGGGCGGACCCGCCCACCACAAATAAATAATATAATAATAAATAATAAATAATGATTAACAATAAAAAATATAATAATAAATAATAAATAATGATAAATAATAAAAATGTGTGTTTCTACGGACACGCGTTAGGAACGAATTTCCTTACGCTTGTGTACTGTTATGAAACCTAGCAAGATGGAGGTCAATAAGAGAGAAGGAGGCAAATAAAGGAGAACTACAAAACTGATATTACTCATTCATTCTGAGTGTATTAATGTAATCAATTTATTCAATCATAGTAACTAAAGTAATATACAAAGGTTAGAGATACGATTTTGTCCAAGTATCTCGAAAAAACTGCATCAATAGTGGTATGAAATGTTGTTGTTGGTATTGTCGCATCGGTATTAATGATTAAATTAAATTCTTCAAGAAGAAATTTTGTTAATGGCTCTGATTTTTTTTTTATCACGAAAGGTAATGTTAAAATCTCCTGCGATAATTAGGGGAAGTTCGTGCAAATTTTTATTATATCTCTGAAGAAGCCGAGAACCTTCTGTAGTATATTCTAACAGTGCTGTGTGAATGAACTCTTGAATATCCAAAATTTTCTGATTCGGTGAAATGTAGATTACTGCCAAGACCACAGTGATACCATTTTCCATTACACATTGAGCTGCACATAGGTCCGCAACAGTTGTACGTCGACAAAAGAAGTCCTGAATGTTGTTGGGCATCACATTCATGTCCGGCGTTACACGATTTGTTACATCATTCAAATTTTGGTATATTGCTACACCCCCTGCACGAACAGTATCATGTTTGAACTGGACGATGCACTTAAAGTGTGGTATATGACATTCCTGATCATTAGCCAACCACGTTTCGGACAGCAATAAAACTTTGCTCTTCAGAATAACAATGTCATTTAAATCGCCGTAATGATTTTTTAAACTTTGTACATTGAATGTAAACAACGAGACACCTTTTTTATTGCTCATGAGATCCATGATAACTTGCTCTCTAGTTTTCAGTGTATTCAACGACAGCCTCCTGAATTGAAGTTGTCGTTGCTTGTCAACGATTATGATGAAATATGAATTTTTCTGGATCATCATAACAATGAATAAACCTTCGATGCTAGTTACGCGGGAGAGTGCAACATAAACGAGCTCCTGTCGATGAGTTCTGTCGTACTCATAGACAATTTTATCGTACGTCCCTTCCTGTGATTTATGAATGGTTAAAGCACAAGCCGAAATTATTGGGATGTGTTTTCGTTTGACACTGACTTTCTTGTCCATTGTCAAAGTTATGGTTGATGTTCTCAATTCAATGGCACAGCAAGAGCAAGAACGATAGAATACAAAATTGCGCAAACACGAAGCGAAAAATTTTTCGTTCTGCGCATCTACGTCACAGATTACTGGTACTCAATGAAATTGTTGTTGTTAGAAGGCAATTTTGACGTCATTTTGACGTCACAAAGTACTATTTTGACGTCGCTGGAATAACGGATCTGCGCATTGCGCGATTTTGTAATCTATCGTTCTTGCAGCAAGAGGACTAACTCTGTTTTGAACTGCCAACCTAGCACTTTTTTTTCTACATTAGTTGGCATCTCTTTTATGCAACCTGTTATCGATATCGTTCGAAATCTTAATATCGAAACACTTGTCCAAAATTTACTTGCCTAAAAATGCCTTAGAATGCAAAAACAAAACGATAAACAAACAATTTTTCATTCGGATGTTTTTGTGAGTCACTTTTTGCCTTCTATTTATATTCGTGGCGCGAATTGTTTTTATTTACTTGTAACTCTTACATCTCTATGAATACCCGTCGTTGTAGTTTTAGCGCACGCTCTCTCCCTCTCTCAGTTTACCCCACCTCTCCACCTTTGTCGCTCTCTCTCACACTCTTTCTCTCTTTTGTGGTGTGGTGGAGGGGGAAGCGTTAAACCGTGTTACGTTACGGTTTTCTCCGGCTAGCCCCCTGCGCCGCATCGTGCGATTAGGAACTTCGTTCCAAAAAATTATAACTTCGCCAATTGTTACGATATTTGAATAAAATTTGAGATATGGTCATTTTGTATTATTATAGAATTTCGGTCTTAATTTGATTAAAATCAGACTACTATATCATATAGCTGTCATTGGACCGATCGGAAAATTTTTAAGAAAAAAATCGAACTAAGCTACACTTCCACATATACCATATTCATAAAATTTGAGACATTCCCATTTTGTATAACTCTAGAATTTCGGCGTTAATTTTATTCAAATCGGACCACTATATCATATAGCTGCCATAGGAATATATATATAAATTCATTCAGTTCGTTCGCAACATTTTTTGCTCGCAACATTTTTCTTCGCAACATTTATCTTATGTCAGTACCCGAGAAAACGAAAAAGTCAGAAGATTTTTCTTCTTCTTCTACTTACTGCAAGGGTATTTAAATTTCGGCATGCCGAAGTTAGCTTGCTTTCTTGTATTGTAAGACGGCTATTTCATACGATAAGCTTCCTCCATTTTCAAAACGGACACGAATTAGACAATGGAACGTTAGAACTCTTAGAGGTCCATCTAGGTTAGCATAGTTCGAGGCGGAGATGGAGAAACTCCACATTGTAATAGCTGGAATTAGCGAGATAAGGTGGGCTGGCAGTGGGGAAACAAAAACATCATATATTTTTTCTGGACGTTGATGCACTAATGTCAGTACATTCAAGTGGCCCGTATGACACCAAGCACGTGCCTGTTCGTGTTAGGTGTTAGTGGGCGCGAAAATGTGAAAATATAGGAAAGGTGTACGAGGAAGTGACTACTGGCGTGCTGCCAGATTGTTTGCCTGCATGCGTACTAAGTGGGATATTATTAAGGTTTTTAGTTTGGGAAGGCTATCTATATTTGACGTTATTATGTACAAATCGTTATAATTTGCACATAGGACTCTAAAGGGTTCATGCAATTCAAAAGATGTCCTAGAGTGGCGCAGAACTAAGGGAATATAGGATCTAGTATTTATACTCGGTGCGTGAAAATTTAGCTGACCCAAAAAGTCAACACTTTCCACGTCACCGTGGATAAGGTTAAAAATGAAGGTGACGCCAAGCATGGTTCTACGGTTAGCTAATGAAGGTAAGTTAATTAGAAGGAGTCTACTAGAGTACGAGGGTAACCTCTGGTTTGGATCCCAGTTCAAACCGCGTAAAGCGAAAAGTAAAAAGTTCTTCTGAACTGACTCAATGCGATTACTGTGGACCCCATACCGAGGGCTCCAAACGCAAGATCAATATTCTAAGATAGGACGAACTAAAGAAATATATAGGGATTTTGTAACATAGGGGTCATTGAATTCTTTCGACCACCGTTTAATGAAACCAAGCACATCTCTGGGGTATTCTGGCCAAACAGAATAGCCAACACAGAACTGTGGCGCGATACAGGCGAGTCCCCGATACAAGTCCAGATTAGGAAGAAAAAATGGATGTGGATAGGGCACGCTCTCAGAAGAAACCCTAGCTGCATAGTGAGGATGGCACTGGACTGGAACCCCCAAGGAAGCAGGAGGGTAGGAAGGCCAAGAGCAACCTAGAGAAGAACCGCTCACCAAGAACTAGCCCAAATAACAAACATCACATAGAAAAATGCGAAACAGACAGCTCAAAATAGAGTTAGATGGAAGGCTCTCGTAGAAGCCCTAAGTTCCCGCGAAGAATAGCAAGGAATTAAAAAAAAATATGTATATATATATATATGGGTCATTCCACACAAAACTAGCCACCCAAAATTTTTTTTCTTCTTACATTTTTTTTCAGTTTATTACTTGAAAATATTCGATACGTATTTTTTATTTCAATATGATCCGTGGAAGTTTCGAGAAATAATTTTTTGAAGTTTCCCGTTCACAAAAAATAGCCTTTTTTCAAACGTTATGTACCATGTACCAAAATATATCGCCGCTCGAATTAGCTCCCGATTATAAATAAAATCGGTAACCAGGGAACACCACGTGGAGGCCAATGCAATTGCAAAGGGGTCAAAAAGAGACCTACGAGTCGACTTGAGTTGATTAAAATTATTTCTAAAATTATTTCCCCCGCAAATCAATAAAAACGTTTTGCAGCCGCAAATATTACCATATATCTTTCTTTTTGTGCATAGGCATGCATATGTAGAACATGTATCAATAGAAAATCTGGTAAAGATCGGGTGAAAAACACAAAAGTTATTTACTTATCAGTGTGCTATCTATTTGGCAGCTAGCAACAGGTGCATCCCAAAAAACAACAACAAAACTGATGAGCGCAAGAAACTAACTCCCGTGCGCAAAAAAGAGGTGAGGGGTTATCTCTGTCTCTGTCTTGCACACGCAAGTGCAAGATATGGTGGTGGTTTTGCAAAGAGCGAGTTTGTTTACATTTCTCTAATAGGCAAAAGTCGCAATAGGCACAAGCGGCGATATATTTTGGTACATGGTATATAACAGTCGTTCACGAACGACTGTAGCTTTCTTACTTGTTTTTAATTTACAAATGTATCCTTAATATTTGTGTAAATCCTGGCTAAATTTCAGAGTGAAAAGCCGAATACTTTCGGAGCAGTAAATTTTGTAAGCACCGTTATTATAAATTATGGGATACGTTTAGACTCAAATTCTAGTTTGTGGTATATTTTTATTTATTTATTATCCTTAAAATCGAACAATAAATTACATATTTTACAAATTTTACTTTTTCGTCGAACATTTGTTTTTTACGTTTATTTATGGTTTCCAAAAACTTAACACTTGAAAAACGTCTTAAAAAATTCACTGCTCCGAAAGTATTCGCCTTTCCACTCTGAAATTTAACCAGGATTTACACAAATACTAAGGCTACATTTGTAAATTAAAAAAGAACAAAGAAAATTAGGTCCAAATTAAAAATATTTTTAATTGTTTATTAATTTTTAACTTTTTTCATTAAAAAAATTTTTATTTTTTTTGTAGTTAAATTTATTTAAAAGCTATGGAAAAGGGCCCATTTAGCGTGTCTTGGAAAAATTTTGGTATCTTTATTAGTTTTCTCAGTATATGCGTGTTCACGCCAGAAGGGCGCGAACTATTGAGCAGCAGTGTGAGCGGCCAGCGCTCGCGCTAAAGCTTTCGCTGCGGCTCTGCTCTGGCTCTCCTCGCGCTCTCCCTCCTTTCCACCAACGGCAAGCTCACCACTCCGCGGTCCCGCGGCTTTTCTATTGTTAGTTCTAAGTTAGTATTAATCTACTGTAAATAAAGTGAAGTCGAAATTGAAGCGAACCCCCGACGCCTTCTTATTCTGGGCCCCAACAACAACAGCAGCAGCATTTCAACAACTTCATCCAACTCCACCCAGCGACCACGACCTACTCCAGCGGCCGTACGGACCTTTTGGCATCACTCCGCCCACTCCAGTTCATGGTCCTTCGAGCCGGATAAAGGCAATTTTTTGTGAACGGGAAACTTCAAAAAATTATTTTTCGAAACTTCCATGTATCATATTGAAATAAAAAAATACGTATCAAATATTTTCAAGTAATAAACTGAAAAAAAAAATGTAAGAAGAAAACAAAAAATTTTGGGTGGCTAATTTTGTGTGGAATGCCCCATTTATTTCCTTAGTTTTGCGCCACTGTAGGACATCTTTTGAATTGCATGAACTCTCTAGAGTCTTATGTGTAAATTATAACGATTTGTACATAACAACGTCAAATGTAGATAGCCTTCCCACACTAAAAACTTTAATACGAACCCACTTAGTACGCATACAGACAAAAAATCTGGCAGCACGCCAGTAGTCACTTCCTGGTATACCTTTCCTATATTTTCACATTTTCGCGCCCACTAACACCTAACACGAACAGGCACGTGCTTGGTGTCATACGGACCACTTGAATGTACTGCCCTTAGTGCATCAACGCCCAGGAAAAAAAAAATGCGACAGGATCACACTGGGCCTAAGATTTATCTTAGACTGGTGCAGAGACGTGGGACTGAATATCAACATGGAGACAACATGTGGAACATGCCGTTCGCAAGGTCACTATGGCCTTAATGAACTGTAGATCTCGGGCGCTATACGCACTTGCCCATCCACTGCTCTGGATGTGCTGCTCGGGCTTTCACCACTGCACTTGCATATCAAGCACAGTGCGCGCAAACCTGACTCGGCTGCGACTGCAACATCCGCAGAATGTTCAACTGGCCAAGTTAGGTTTGAGAAGCTCTTCAAAAAGCTATTAGATGGTACACTGACGGCTCACTAACAGAGGATGGTGCGGGTGCGAATGTCTGAACCTCTAGGAAAATTCGCCAGTATCTTTCAAGCGAAAGTACACGCGATTGGGAGATGTGTCTCGTTCAATATTGAGCGGGGTTACAATTGGAAAGACATAGCCATTTTTTCAGATAATCAGGCAGAATAAGATAAGATTGTATCCAGACTAGTATGGCAATGTATAGGAACACTCAAATAGTTGGGTGTGAATAATAATGTAACCATATACTGGGTACCAGGGCATGCGGCGATCCTCGGCAATGAAGTGGCCGACATCATGGCCTTTCACGGTCCAAAGCCCATCTGTGGACTAGGGCATGGAGTCATCAGCCATAGCAGTCGTGTGGATCTTGCTGCGATAATTTCTTGCGGTCGTCGAAGAGGGCAAGGCAGAGTAAACGGCTGCTAGGTAGCTATAAAAGCAAGAGGACCAAGGAATGTTTGGAGTTAAGCAACGGATCTCTCCGTATTGTCACGGGCACTTGTTCTTGACCGGGCACTGCAGACTGCGCAAGCATCTGTACAATCTCAAGATAGGGGAGGACGGTCTTTGCAGACTTTGTCTGGAAGGAGAAGAGACTCCGGAACACCTACTTAAGGAGTGCCCAGCTATCAGTTGGTTGAGGTTGGCCCCCCACCTTACACTCACCACACAAAAAATGAGGGCTCTTCGACCAGGCGACATCATCGCATTTTTGCGATTGATTGAACTGCTCGAGGAGCTATAGCTCATACTCTAGGACGAGGGCACAATAGACCCTAGTGGTCGCAGTGCATAAACCTCTTTAAATATTATTATTACTAAGAGGGCCATGATCAAAACCGCGGCACCTCGTGCATTGACGAAGGGTGGTCTTGCGACTGCACCGCCTGCCACGGGGGCTCCAGCAGCCTCCACAGCAGCCTAGGGTGGCAACGGGTCCGCTAGTAAATTCCGTTGTGTCCGCTGCGGTGTCCCAAACTCGAACTCCGCAGACTGCCCAGGACGAAAAAACATCCGGACTACCGGCTGTTGGTAACATAGTGTTACCAAAGACCCTTACAGCTGTTTCACTGTCGAAAACAATATTTGTTTCGCGACCTCGCATTGGAAGATGTTCTTGCCTATATTCAAGGCAAAACCCAAGCCGAAAATGTAAAAGTGGAAAAGTTTAATTTTTCGTATGTCAGAGACATCTCGTCTTTCAAGATTAGAGTCTACCCGAACTTCTTTGACACAAATTGCTCTGGTGACTTCTGGCCCGAGCACGTTGTAGTTAAGGAATTCGAGGCTACAACGAAGAAAAAGCGTCCAGTGGGAGTACGCCTCCCTTTACCACCACAAACCGCAAGGACCACCGCAAAGAACACCTCAACACCTTCAGTACCAAAAAACTAACCGCTTCCTTCCAACTTTCCTATCAGAATACTAGAGACTTACAGCAAGCTCTCGAAATTGTATTCTGGCAGCTTTTCCTTTGCATCTCAGGTAATTGTATTTACCGAGACCTGGTTAAAGCCAGAGATCCTTAGCTCTGAGA
>VNJV01002797.1:0-15432 GCA_008042635.1 Drosophila nikananu
ATTTAATAAAATATCCACACAAAATGAGTATGCAAAATATATACTATTTTCTTAATTTATTATTACTCACATGTCTGGCAAGAGTGCTTAACGCCAAGGCAGCTACCAACAAAAGACCTGAGGCGCAAAATCGTGTAGATATTATACTAGTTAAGTGAAAAGAAAATTACATATATATATATATGTCTTAAAAAGATATGAAAAAACATTTTTTTTTTAAATTAATTAATCGATAGAGAACTTACGGTTGATGTGCCAAATCATCCTCCACAGCATAAAAATCTTGCATAATGAATATATTAAAGTAGCAATGCAGAACTGTGTAGAAAAAATATAATATAACATTTAAAAAAATATTATTCCTTAAACTAGACATAAACTTACCGGCAATGGACAACAACAGAAGTATCTTTGTAAGATGAGTAAGTTGTGCAATTACAGCGATCGCAATCAATATAAGTATTCCAAAATTACTCAGGTAGGACGGATACAGGATGCGTTCCGTGGGCACTGCCTCGCGCATTTGCTCCACAAATGATTCGGGCAGCAGGTGTTCGGCGGTGACTACACCGTCTTCATCCTCCACCTCGCCCTCCAAGCCGCCCGTAGCATTGAATTCGCTTTCACTCACTATATGCTCCGTGCGCACGAAAGTTACAAAGAAGAACTAGAGAAAGAAAGTGAAGAAAAATCAATCTTGATGTGGTACTGCACTTTTTTCAAGGTTAAACAAACATACACATCTCTCTAGCTATATCCGAACTAAGAAATAACCTTTTGGGCAATCTTAGTGGAAATCTTTCGGTTCAAGACTAATCTTAATCCTAACAAGAAAGGAAACTAACTTCGGCATGCCGAAGTTTAAATACCCTTGCAGTAAGTAAGGACATGGCTACATCGACTCGGCTGTTGATGCTGATCAAGAATATATATATACTTTATAGGGTCGGAAATGTCTCCTTCACTGGGTTGCAAACTTCTGACTAAAATTATAATACCCTGCAAGGGTATAAAAACTAACCAACTTACCATGTCGATGACATTGCTGAGTCCAATGGTGAGTGCTATAATTATGGCAGCCAACTCGCGGACGAACGTAATGTCATTGAACCTTTTGCTCACATCCACGAAAAACTTGGGCAACATGCCACTAAAACTTTCGGCGATACTGATTACCACTAGCATGGCGATCGGAACCAATGGTGCCGCGATGTTGATGAAGTGTAGTGTGGAGCGAGGAAGTACCAAGTATGAATAAAATACATCAATGCACTGTACTAGGAGAGCTGCCAGAAGGGGTAGTGAACTGTAGGGCTCCCTGTAGACAGCGTAACACTGCTCGAGTTGTGGGTTTTTGAAGCGCAGGAAAATGTTTGTGTCTTTGGTAAGATTCCTTAAGTTAAGAAATAAACAATAATGGAGATTAAAAGAAGTTATGACTAAATTATTAATTACGAGCACGCGTAAAATTTAATTGTGTATCTAGTACTGTTACGTCTGTCATAAACCATATAATTCAAAACTTGATTCGTCTCTTTATACGATATACTTACTCATGTCCATCACGTGTTACCAGTTCGTCTTTCAATCGTTGCTTAAAGTTTTCCAGCTTCACTTGCTCCTCCTCATCTTCAGCCACAGCTGGTTGTTGGCCGTTGTTTATGACTTTTTGAGCTAGGAGCTCCTCATCATCCAAAGAAGCATCGTTGTCATCATCTTCTTCGTTTACCAAATCGTTAACGCTGGTATGGGAGTTTTCTGTTCGGATTTCGTTGATTTTCTTGGCACATGGTGAAGCGAACTAAAAAAAAAGATTTTTATATTGAATATTATTTATACAGAAAAAATAACAATTTTTTAAGATTAAAATTTGTACTTAAATGTAGTCATCTGGAAAAGATATTTGTCAAAAGGGCGCTTATTTTCCGAAGGCAGTGGGATCCCGTACACACTCCCTCTCTCCTCCTCAAGACTTTGAGCGTCCAATCCGCTCACCCAAGTTAGGTTTAAGTCTCTTTGTAAAAAGTTTTAATTTGCCTACGATACAATAAAGAACTCCAACGCGCACGTAGGCGTAACAGGTCCGTGTTATTATTTATCGAGTGCAGTCCAGGTTAAAGCCACCCTCCACCGAACAGAGAGGTTCAAAAATGCTTGTTTCTGCGTATGTCATGCGTATGTACAGGTACTATTTAAAATCGATTAAGGAAGCTATCTTTTGGTAAGAAGAATTAGATTTCTCTTACAGTTTGCACTTTGCCTCAACCATTGCTATGACTAATGGAATGTACGTATGTAAAAAAATGTATTTAAGTTAATTTCATTTTATTAAAATCTGACTCTTAGATCATGTAGTTGCCACAGGAAAGATGTTAAGATGAAAAAATGTTAAGGTTCAATGTAAAAGGTATATGTAAATGTAATGAAACTTTATAAATTTAGTTGTTTTCCAAAATTACTGTCTTCAATTTTAACCAAATCTATGTTATTTAGCAAATGTTTTACTTCTCTCCAATTAGGTCGTGATCGAAATGAATGGAATTTGAGCAATTGCAAAGGTATACAAACTTTAACATCTCAAAACTAGCTTTGTTTCCTGTTTTAAGAGCTGTCTAGTAATTATAGGTAGCTGTATGATCGGATCTGGCTTAAATCGGAGTATATACTAACTGCAAGGAAGAGGACTATATATGTAACTATTTAAGAGATTACTAGGTATGTACATATATAAAGCTTAAGGCATCTTGGCATCGACTTGGTTTGTGAAGCACCACTAGAATATACATAAAGTATAAGCTTTGCTTAGTCAATTATTAATCTTTTATTCAGAATCGATTCGAATATCGGACAAGGATCAGTTGTGGAGCATAACTGATCTACATCTCTTTACAACACATTACATCTTCTTAATATATGTTTACAAAACGTAGTTCCCGATTTAATCATCAGGGCAAAAGTGGGTTTTTCTAACAAACTAGAATCATATAAATTTATATTAACCTAAAATTGTCCCCGCACTTACCGGCTTAACCACCTTTGTAATAAAATATGTCTTTAGACCAGCAATGCGCAACAGCTCTTCCCGCTTCTCCCCGAAGGCTGGCTCCACTTCGAACTCTCCGTTAAGGAAGGCCAGCGTTTTGTCTGAAATGTGAACACGTCTGAAAGCAGATTGTAAGGAATACATTAGACTAGTACGAACAAACGAACAAGCAGCTCCGAAGAAGAACAGAGTGGAAGCACCGCAACCGCAAAACACATAAATTTGCATGGCAAAGTGACAAAGGCAAATCGTAACAAGCGACGACATTTGACGCTGACCGATTTTAATTATGCAACAGTGGGAGTTGTGAGCTGTGAGTGTCCTTACAGCAGTTACAACAAACTCAACTCACCCAGCCTTGCCACTCGATTCCATTTTATTAGCCAACTCGACGTCCTTGGAGTAAACGTCGAACTGCCACTGCCGCTGGCCGAGAATGCCGGCTAGCACTGCTCCCGTGTGTATGCCCACCCGCATATCAACAGGTGAGTTGGCCTTCTGCTGCACATATCTGCAAAACACGAAGAGAAAGAGAGAGTGACACGCAACAAGGCCAGGTGAATAAATGGTAAGCGGTTAGTAGTGTGCCCAGAAACACGTCTGGGAAAAGGAGCAAAAGGAGCGCTCGTGGTTAAGTGCAATTATTGTTAATTGAACCAACGTTGATTTGGCGTTGACTGTCGACTGTCACACTGTTGTCCCCTTCCCCATTTCCCCCAGGGAGCTGGCTTCAGCTTCTACTCACTTGATGGCCTTCACCATAGACAGTCCCATGTGCACGCACATAACGGCGTGATCCGGTCGCTCATCGGGGGCCCCGCTAATACAATAGTAGCAATCGCCGAGAATCTTAATACGCAGTTGTTGATATTTCTAGGAGGAAACAAATGTCTTTTAGACTTAATCAAGTTTGGCAATAGTTCCAAAACAAATAGTCACGCAAATTGGCCGCTAAGGAGTTCGTAATTTTACAATATCTTTTCGATCGTATTTTTAAGACTTAGCGTCTATCTTTAAACACTCAGGGGTATTAGACTCTCCTTGCTACGAAATGAACTGAAAAACGTTTCCATGAAAATCAATAAAGGGAGACAAACATAGTCAAACTAGTCAAATTAACGAAGGCCAAAAATAAACAACAAACACGCCCCACACTCCGCGCACTCAAAATAAAAGCAAAAATTCGATTGGTGGAAAAAATCAACTTGAAAAATTATATTCGCATGACTGGACATAACTTTTGAACTTCACTCTTGGCAAATAAAAAATAAAGGATATAAAACCTATGGGAAATCGAAATCTGTAAAAATATACAAATACCATCTACGATTGAAAGAAGGCTAGTGTGTTTTGTAATATACAGACAGACAGACTTTTAACAATTGAAATTAACAATAACCTACTCTCGGTGGCTTATCTAAAAAATCTTAATCATCCCATCTACTTCCCTCCCTTCTACACGAAAAAGAATATACGTGTATACATACATACATATGTATGTAAAAACAGCGGAGAGAAACCTACAAACAATTTAGAACCAGAAAATATTACCTCGGCGAGCCTATCAAAGCGTGCAAATAGCTCGTTAAGCATTTTAACCAAATCTTGAGCGCTGTACGTCGAGGAGATGGCGGTAAAGCCCACAATATCCGCATAAAGAATGCTTGTTTGTATAAAAAAGTTAAAATATTGGAGTATTTAATGGTTAAATAGTGCGATGCAATAGAGTTTTATTAAAATATTAGAACCTAATGGGAAGAAACCAGGAAAATTCAAAACTTTTCATTGTGTGAACATAATATTTGCGGCCCGAATAGCAAAAATCCTTATCGATTCTTTGCTAAAGCCTACATTTGTATCAATTTAAATTAAATTGAACATTTTAAAAAAAGATTTCCCCAACAGAACTGCAGAGAGTGTTTTTGAACTTCGGTAACTATAGCTGTTAGCTAGAGAGTATATAAATTTATTTCTATAATTGCCTTTGTCCTTGACCATTGTCTCTTGCCTTTCGGACTTTAAAAAAATTTTATAGCTTTTTTTATATACCATGTATGTACATACCATTTATGTTATTACATATATAGTTTTAGGACGAACCAAATGTATGATTTCAAGGTGCAATAAACCACTTTTATTAAGTTTAAGGACGAATCAAATATATGTCTACAAGGTGCAATGTAATTTAAATGTATGGGACTTACCTCACATTCTCGTGACGACTCATGTAGATCTTCTTAAATGCCTCCGAACTGGATGATCCCAAATCCTCCCGCATTTTGATGGCAACGTGCTTGGGCAGCACAGATAACAGCAAGCGCTCCTGATGATGGTAAACATTGCATACAGAGTCACCAATACTCTCTTTTAATAATGGCACTAACCTGTTCGGCTGATTGTTCCTCGATTACCATTTTTACCTCAAGACTCTTTTTCGCTTCGAGGAAAGCGCGCTTCTGCTTCGCCTCCCCCATGAAGTAGTACAAGAGGCCAATCAGTGCTGCAGTGGCGATTAGCACCGCATTGGCCGCCAACTGATTCGAGAGCAAGGGGTCCGAGCTGGAGTACCCCACTGGCAGAGTGAGAGTGATGAAATATGTCGAGCATCCAATTGACAGTCCCAGAAAAATCAGAGGCAATGGCAGCGTCACATATACAAGAAAGTTCAGCAAGATGGCCCATCCAAGAATGTCCCTGTAAGCAAAGCAGACAAGTTTTAAAATTACTTATATACATATATATAAAATCAATACTATGGAGAATCTATAAAAGAAATCCGAAAGACACATGAATTAAACCAAATAACTTATTAATACCAAGTAAAATACAATTTTAATGTACAAAATGAACCAGTCTTTACTATTTTCATAAATATAAATTTTTATTTTGTTTTTTAATTAAATTTAAATAATAATTAAAATTTTATGAAAGAACATTTTATAAATACTAACCTTGGAGAGAAGCTAGGTTGAAGAATCACATACGAAGAAAAGTGAAGAACGCTAAGTAACCACAGAGCTCGCGGAACAATCGTTAGGAGTATCTGATGGAAGCGCTTCAAAGACGGCTGCTCAGATCGTCGTCCAATGTGCAGAAGAGCCGTTAAAGCTAAATACGCAACAAGCATGCAGCAGTTGACCACTGAAAATACGTAAAAATTACAGTAATATTGGGTGCTTAATGCTTAGTCACACTTTCTGTGTTATTTAATAATTAACTGGATCTGTGTTTCGCCTTAAACAATGATTTTTTTTTAGTCAAATATTATTCCGAATTCAGGAAATTACGTTTTGTATTAAACACAAATCCTACACCTCTAAATTGTTGTGCTTTATATTATGAATTTTTGAGGATAATCTTCTTCAGTGCGAATACTAACATCAGCCTTCCAAACAATTGGAAACTTATCAGAAAAAAAATTATAACTTCGCCGCATATTTTTTTCTACTCTGAGATATGTACTTTTTTTAATATATCAAAGAATTTGAATTTAAATTTATATTTATTGAAACCGAAGGAAGGCAGCCATAGAAAGGACAATAGAAAAACAATTATTAACATGCTGGCATGTAATATGAATCTTCTTGTTATTTAAGATTTTACAAAATGTTATATTTCTCACCTTAGTTTGCCTTTATATTAATTTTCATATATTTGACACTTCCACTATAAATTTCAAAATATCCACTTACCTCTTGTGGGCACCGCCTGATCCCAGGGTATTGCGATAGTCCAGATGTTAAACAGAACGGCAGCAAACAGGAACCACTTGAGACCGCTTCGTCGCTGCTTAATAGAGTAATTGTGGTAGAGTTCATTGAGCACATGTTGTGGTAGGATGACAACTCCACCGCCGGTTATTCCAACACCGCCGGCAACCACATCGCTGTCATTTTGTCGCCGCCGGGCTGGAGGAGGAGGAGTCTTTTGGCGTTCTTGTTTTGACTTGGCCATCGCCTGACCGTTGTCCACATTGCCATCCTTCTCCTCTGGCATGCTGCAAGAAGTTCCTGGGTTCTTCAGGAATCCGTTTAATTATTCGTTGATCGTCGACCCTCTCCTCCAGGCAGTCTCTGGTTTATGAATGAAGCAAAACCATTTCCCTGCCTTATTTATTTATGACGTTGGGGTCCTGGAAACTGGGAGACGTCGCTTTGGTAAATAGAAGCAATGCGAAGCACAAACTCAAACACAAAGAGCGCAAGCAGAAAGCAAGTAAAAAAAAACTCGCGTTAACGGTAAATTTGAGACTTAACGTCCTGCTTCCACCGCCCTTCCCCCCCTTCCCCTCCTAGGAAAAACATGTAAGCAAGAGGCAAGGCGAAAGCGTCCTTGCGCGACAGCGTAAGTGAGCCTGCACGTGTGGTTGAGGAAGTGTGTGATGCACACTGATCCGGAATTCAAGCCAAAACTAAATGATTTTAAGGTCTCTGCTAATATCTTGTTCTGTCCTGTTATTTAATTTATTTGATCTTTCTTCTAATTTAGGTTGAATGCTTGAACCAAGCCGAAATAGTCCTGTCAAAATTATGGTCACTGTCCCCAAGTATTATGAATAAAATATTTGGACTATCACCCACATTTGACACTTGCACGGACCACGGTAAATCTCTTCCTTCTCATTCTCTGGCTTTTCCTCTCTCACACACACTCTGCCTCTGTCTGTGTGTGTCTTCGCTCTCTAGGTGGCATTTTCCTTCACCCTTCCTCTCTTCGCTTCCGCAACTGCTTCCTCTTCCTTTGACTGCCGAATATTTGACTGTGTAACACAACGGAGCGTAGCTCCCTACTTTTTTCCTACGATAAATCCTTCTTAGTTTTGTATGCGTATCGTATAAATTTAATTGTGTTGGTATGGTTGAATTGCTCAAGGTTTCAATGCGTCCTGATTTGGTTTGCATAGCCGCGTGCGGGTGTGGGTACACACATTATTGCACTGCAGACACGGTTCCGATTATACTTTGAACCCACAAATCTTTGACTTGAGATAAATCGTATCATCCGCTCTCTATAGTATTTTTCAGGGCTTATGATAACCATTGAGTATGTGTACAGTCGTCCTTTTCCGTCTTCTGTTCTGTTATCGCGCTGCTACTCCCACTTTTTTTAAGCTTGGAAATTCACAAACATACTTTTCCCAATATCCTTCAATGTGTTCCGTTTTTCTGGTAAGTAGTATTTTGTATTCCTGCTGACCCGCCGCGCGTTTTCTTTCGACTAAACTAAGGCGCCCGATAAACTTGACTGATTGTTAAGTGAAAATTTTCGACAGTCAACAAGACCCAGCAGGAGCAAGGACTTCCGTTGTCAAACGCTCTCGCTCTTTTAAAATGAGAGAGCTTAACGTCTTACCTCGGAGACCAGAAAAGCTCCGTACTGCGCATGTGTGAGAGCGGGTACTTCACTGATAACGGTACAGCTGGCCAGCTTGATAAAGGGAAGGGCATTTGGCCTATGCATAATCAGTCGAATATAGCCGCAAGCGCATAAAGTTAATTAGACAGCAACATTAATGACTCTCCTAAATGGCATTCGAACGGCGAAAAAAGGGAGGAAGAGCAATAGCTAAGGCGAAGGTTGCAGCTGGCCTTGCGTGGCAATGAAACATGTGCAGCTGCTAAGTGTGGTCCATGGATGTATTTTTCTACATATGTATGTATGTATGTAAATATATGAGTATTCCTTCGACTTTTAAATTCTCCGAGTAAGGTTAGAAAGCAAAAGTCAAAACATAGAGCCTCGGTTTTACAAATTCGTAGCATAACATTTAGCTTATGTCAGTACCCGAGAAAACGAAAAAGTCAGAAGATTTTTCTTCTTCTTACTTACTGCAAGGGTATTTAAACTTCGGCATGCCGAAGTTAGCTTCCTTTCTTGTTTTCATTAAAATTTACCGATCTTTCCTATATAGCTATATGTTATAGTCGTCCGATCCGGCTCGTTCCGACATATATAGCAGTGAGAGCATATAGAAGACTATCTGCAAAATTTCATCCAGATAGCTTCAAAACTGTGGGACTAGTTTGCGTAGAAACGGACAGACGGACATGGCTAGATGGACTCGGCTGTTGATGCTGATCAAGAATATATATACTTTATAGGGTCGGAAATGTCTGCAATGCAAACTTCTGACTAAAATTATAATACCCAGCAAGGGTATAAAAATTATAACTTAGCCAATTTTTACAATATATGAATAAAATGTGAGATATGTCCATTTTGTATTATTCTAGAATTTCGGTTTTAATTTGATCAAAACCGGACAACTATATCATATAGCTGTCATAGGACCGATCAAAAAATTTTTACAAAAAAATCTAACTACGCCAATTTTCCACATATTTTCATAAAATTTGAGACATGTATTATTTGACACTTTGTATTATTCCAGAATTTCGGTTTTCATTTTATACAAATCATATAGCAGCCATAGGAATATATATATAAATTCATTTAGTTTGTTCGCAACATTTTTCTTTCGCAGCATTTATCTTATGTCAGTACCCGAGAAAACGAAGAAGTCAGAAGATTTTTCTTCTTCTTCTTACTTACTGCAAGGGTATTTAAACTTCGGCATGCCGAAGTTAGCATCCTTTCTTGTTTAATTTAATTTTCGACCTTTTTGTGGTTATGTGTGTATATGTATGAGGGTGCACCTGCATAAATATTCGGAATTTATAAACGTCAACTGGGTCCTCCGGTATGATAAACAATATATGTACATATGTATGTAATAGCAATAATGATGTTTTTTATATACCCTGGCAGTAAGAGGAAGAAAAATGTTCTGATTTTTCGCTTTCTTTTTCTTCCGAGTATTGACAGAAAATAAATGTTGCGAGCAAAAAAAAATGGCAAGCGACAAATTTTGCGAACGAATTAAATGTTGCGAGCAACACAGTCAAAAATCTGTGATTTTGCTTTCAAAATAAATGAATTGATTTATATGTATATTCCTATGAAATAAAAGTCAGATTTGGATAAAACTAAACCCGAAATTCGAGAATAATACAAAATGGCCAAGTCTCACATATTTTAAAAATATGTGGAAAAAGGGCTTAATTACCTTTTTTTTTCAACATTTTCCGATCGGTCCTATAGCAGCTATATGATATAGTCGTCCGATCCAACTCGACTATGTGCAAAGTTTCATTCAAATAGCTTCAAAACTGAGGAACTAGTTTGCCTAAGAACGACTCGGCTCTTGATGCTGATCAAGAATATATGTACATATTTACATACTGTATAGGGTCGGAAATGTCTCATTCACTGCGTTGCAATCTTCTGACTAAAATTATAATACCCTGCAAGGGTATAAAAATGTATGAGGATTTCTTTTAACAACTGTTTGGTTTTAGTGGTTTGAAATTGTATCGCTTACCACCAAAAGGTTAACAACAAAAGCCAAAATATCCTAAACTGAGAACAAATTTTTGGTTAACATTCATTTAATTTTATTACTACAGTTCCTCTAAAAGCATATCAATCTTCGATGACAGCAGCTGCAGTTTTCCTCGCCCGACCGTTCAAAATGTAGGATACAGGAAGGCAAAGAAATTCCCAGGCAGCTGCTAGTGCATTGCGCTTCACTTTGGTATAACACTAATCCGGAACGTAGGTCAATTCCATTTACCTGGCGTACCTGAAAAAGGTTTTAGCTGTCTATAATGGAAATCGGGAGTGTACCCAAATTTTATTTAATAGTCCGAATAATATGTAATACAATTGGGAATTATTGAGACTTCTTCTATCCCCATCCCTCACTCGTGGTCTCGAGGCTCAAGGTCATTCAGGCTAGAAGCGCCACTGAAACACGCATTTAATTTTTAATTTCCAGCGACCGAACTTGATTTTAGCTTCCTTACTTCTCTTCCTTAAGCAATTCGATTTTAAATTTTATACATAAAAAGTATACATATGAATTTACAAATGAAAATAAATAAAAACCTAATTTACATGTGTATATGTAAATATTTATGTATAAAATATATGTACATATGTACAAACATGAATATGTGTGGAAATAGGTATGGATATCAAAACATTTAATAATTCCCTCTCAGTCGACGCTGGAAAATGCATTCATTGTGCTCTGTAAATGCGGTACGTAGAAAAAGGTGCATACAAACAGAAACACATACATATATACATAAATGGGATCCTTTCAGGAGGTACCATCTGTCATTTTGGATGTGTTGGCACGTGAGGATGCCTAATCCATTGGATTCTTCGAAAAACGAACTGTATTTTCATATTCATCAGGTACAATTTTTACCTTGCACACATTTGCAACCATTATACCATATACTGGCATTCTCCGGTAATAGTATTTTTTTTCGATTTCGATTTGGGTAAAATCTTTCGATTTCGTTCTTAGGCTCCGGTTTTCTCAAAATTTTTGCTATCAGAATGTTTTGTTTCTCATTGATTTTTAATGCTTGATTTGTGCTTTCCTATCGACCCCTCGCTAAATCGAAAATTCTTTGTTTGTCAAATCTGAGGTGAGGTCAGAAATCAATTTTTTCTAAAATAACTACGTGACAGAATGATCTCGTGGTGGCGTCGAATAAACATCATAGACCACTGAGTAAACTATTATTTCCCTTTAGTAAATAATAATATGATTTGATATAAAAAAAAGGCATTTACTTTTCATTTCGGCCAGACAAATTGAAATCGAAAAAATTTTACGAATTCGATTACCGGAGCATGGCTGATAAGCGTTCAATGTTCATAAGATATCGAATAAAAACATCGCAATTTCATAAATATCACATCTTCAAAAATATCGATGTATTGTGCAGTGTGGCCAACTTTTTTCTGGCCAGATCTGGCTATTTTGCAAGATCCAAAACTCAAATTTTCTATAGCTAGCAATTTTGGCTATTTAACAAAATAATAAGTAAAGCATATGTCTACAATTAAGTTATTTTTTTGCATTGTTAATCTTTCAACACAAATAACCAAAATATACAATTCACGGTGACCGAAATGTGTGAAATGGCTAAATATTATTTTCTTCGCTAAATTTCCCCAACTTCAGGTCTTGCTAACATTGCATTTTATTCAGAATATAGTGATTTGTACTTAGTTGTGCAAATTCATGGAAAATGCCGGATTACAAAAAAAATTTGTGATAAAAGGATTGCGGGGCCTAAAACAATATATTAAAAAATACTTAAGAAACAATGGCATTTTGAACGCCTTGTCAAGACAAAAAAGAACATGGCGAATGTTGAGTACCTTCGAGGAAACCATGCAATTTGTTTTCCTAGAACGTTGTCTCAGAAGTTCTTGAAAAAACGGCGGATTGTCCTTTTAGTGACACAACATTGCTCTATTAACTCGGTGGACCACTTAAATGATGTTGCATCGCACTAAATGTTTCTTAAGTTTAAAATCATATCGGCTGTTTTCTTTTCTGTTTTCTATTCAACTTAGCTATTTTTGGCAGTATTTGTTGGCCTGTCCGGCTATAAACGGTGACCGATAGTTGGCAACAATGGAACTGAAAGGAAAAGTATCGATGTTTTTAATACTTCGATATATTAACATCAAATTTATCAGCTCTAAATAAATATCGATAATCTCAAAAAAACCTCCTGAATTGTGAATCTCTGACGTTCATTCCATTCGTTTTCTGACTGTGTGACGATCCAAATCTAGCAACCAGCTACTAAAGAATAGGCGGCAGTCAGCATTTATAAAATTCCAAATCGTTTATTACTACGTGTTGATTTACAGTTCGTGATTTGCAAACGCCAGACCACATAATTTACGTGTCTTCGCGCTTCGTTCTTTCAAAGTTAAACCAAAAGTAAATCAAAATGGCTGATGTGGCTGAGCAAAAGAAGTGAGTAATTTGGCTTGTACTGGTGGTGTCTGTGTGCCTGTGCGATTCATTTGAACAGTTTTATAGAGTTTTCCCTTCTGCTGCCAATGCCTGAAATTTTAAGAACAAATTTTTCCTGCTAATGCCCCAACGGTTTGGAAAAATTTTCTTTTTGAATTCTGTGTATATACGCAAATTGCTTGGCGGCAGCAATACAGTTGTCTCGCTCTCTCCAGTGTGTACAAAGGGTGCGCGCAAAAAACGACGCCGTTGAATTTGGCGCGGCGTCGTAGTGCTTTCTCGCTCACTCTCCGGCCGGCAAACCAACGACAACGACAATTAAGTTGTGTGTATGTGTTTTTTTTTCTGTCGCGATGTCAGCGGCGAAGTAATATTTTCTGAGTGTGCAAGCGGAGTGCGCAAAATGCGATTGTGTGAGTGGCATTCAAGTTGCCGCTCTTTTTCTTGAACTGTTTGATTTCAGCTGTCGTTTTGTCTGGCTGTTTGCTTTAGCATTTGCTTCTTTACCCCGCTACTGGTTCATTAATTTTTTTCCAGTTGCCATCTACACGTTTTTGCTCGCTTTAAGCTCTGAGCTAAAGTGATATTATTCTTGTTGTTGCTTCAAGCTATTTTGTCACTGCCCGAAATAATCTCGTTCTTTCCGTCGCCGGTGTTGTGTGGCGGGTTATTTTTATCATCGCAGAATGGCAAAGAATACAAGCATGGAAAACCAGTTAAATTTCTATCTGTTGTCTTAGGTTGTGTCGAAGTTTTAGGGGTCGGGTTGTCGCATAGTGGGTGTTTTCTGTAGCTGTATTTGTCTGCCTTTTGACCGTTATTTTTCGCTTCGCTTGCGTTGCACACAAGGCTTGAATTTCTCATCTCACTCGCACTAGCCGGCTATATGACGCGCTAGCGTCTATCCGGTTAAACGTGCGTGTGAAAGAGTCGGCTATAGGTGTAAAAACCAGTTTCTGTTCTCTTTCGTTTTATTTCAAACAATTGGCGATTTTTACTTTTTGCAAGCATCTCTTTTATGCTACCCACTTCTCTCATCCATCTGTATATACAGAGCTTATATACTACATATGTATGGAAAAGAGCACGCTGCCAAATGCCGCTCACCTTTTCTTTTTGCGTCGCAGTTTGCACGAGTTGTTGCTCCCATTTAACATTTTACGGCAGCGCTGCCAGCGTCGGCAGATGTTACAATGATGCCATGTGTTGTTGTAGGGTTGCTGAAAAGACGCGGAAGAAGCGTCACGAAAAGGGGGGGAGAGAAAACCGGGAGAACGAAGGAAATGTGAAAACTTTGCCGGCTACATTCGTTTAATGGGAATTTTGTAAATTTCTTAATTCTTTGAAATACCTTTTTTAATTTTTTTTTTATTTTTATAATGTGGAATTTCTAAAAATAAGACAATTAATTTCATAATTGAATGAAAGTTTTGCGATCTATTCATTTTAACATAAATCATAATAAATGTTTTTAACTACTATAGTCTTGTTCTTTGGTTTATTAGGGCAATTTGATAATTTCCCAACAAATATTTTTAAATTTAAATACAAAAATATTGAATTAAAAAAAAATTGTTTGTCCTCATTTATAGCGAGACCACCCCCGTTGTGGAGAAAGTCGTCGCTGAGGAAGTCGATGCTGTGAAGAAGGATTCCGTTGCCGCTGGGGATGTAGCGGCTGAGAAGCCAACCACCACAGAGAACGGTGCCGCTGAAGAGGAGAGCAGCGCCGCCAAGGAGAATGGAGCTGCCGACAGCGCACCCGTCGAAGCCGCCGCAGCTGATTCGGTCGATGGTGAGAAGGCGGTCGATGATGCCGCTCCCGCCAAGGAGGAGGAAGGAGAGAAAAAGGAGGAGGCCACCGGCGACGAAGCCAAGAAGGACAGCAGCGAGGCTGCCGCCGCAGTCGAAAACGGCTCCGAGGAGGCCACCAACGGTGACTCAACAGGTGGGTTATCAAGTCTACCGAAGGGGTAAATCACCCTCCCCCCATCCGTTGCTATATTTGTTTTTATTTAACGCCTTGCAGACGCCCCTGCCTCCGAAGCCGTAAAGCGGAAGGTGGATGAGGCCGCCGCAAAAGCCGACGAGGCGGTTGCTACGCCGGAGAAGAAGGCAAAGCTTGACGAGGCCAGCACAAAGGATGAGGTGCAAAACGGAGCCGAGGCCAGCGAAGTGGCTGCCTAAGGGAATCGCGGAAACCGGCTCTCTGCAAGCAGCAGCACACAGTACTCTACATATAAAATACTTACTAACACGAATAAAACCAACAAAAATCACACAAAATAATGGTTAAACTCGCCGCCACCAGCAGCACGTACGTACCGCTCGTTAGTGGCTGCTAGATGGACAGGCGGGAGCAATTCTTTAATAACAATCCTGCATTGGGAGCGTAGTCTTAAAGTGTACCCAGATTCTCTGTCTCTACTAACAAACAAAAATCAACCAACAAACAAAAAGAAGAAACAAAATCCATTATCATTTAAAAACCTTACTTAAACCTTAACTTTAAAAAAAGTATATTTAAAAAGCAAAA
>VNJV01002800.1:0-41834 GCA_008042635.1 Drosophila nikananu
AAATCTGAAACAAACTTGATCTGCGTGCAAAACATTCCGACCTACATACCGAATTTGGTGGCTCTAGCTCTTATAGTTTCTGAGCTCTAGGCGTTTATTGATTTATTGATTTTATTGATTTGCGGGGGAGTGGGAGGGAAATTTTTAAATCTGAAACAAACTTGATCTGCTTGCAAAACATTCCGACCTACATACCGAATTTGGTGACTCTAGCTCTTATAGTTGCTGAGATCTAGGCGTTTACACAGACGGACAGACGGACAGACGGACAGACGGACAGACGGACAGACAGACATGGCTAGATCGACTCGGCTGTTGATGCTGATCAAGAATATATATACTTTATGGGGTCGGAAATGCTTCCTTCTGCCTGTTACATACATTTGCACGAAATTAATATACCTTTGTACCTACGGTACATGGTATAAAAAGGAGCATATGTCCTGCCCACGGGGTGACGCTCAAAGTGGGGGGAACCCCTGGCTTTCTACCCAAACACCAAAAACTGTTTGCATACTTAAAGACAAAAGCAAACGAGAAAAATACAGCTGACTGGCAAAAAGTGTGTATGGAAATCGGGAAAGAAGAGAAGAGAAAGAAAATTACCAAAGGGAAAGGTAGAAGTAGAATTTGGGATTTTAAAGGAAAAACCTAAACCTAAACCTAAACCTAATTCTTAAAGGACCTCACTATTTCTGAATATTTCTTGTAAAAACATCAATCTAAATAGCAATTTATATTTAATATCCATATACGATTATAATATAAAAGTAATGCCAGAAGCTAAGCTTTATTAAAACCAAAGACTAAATTAAAGTAAATTAAAAGTGTTTGGTGCTGATGGACAAACATGTGGTGGAGAAACTTGATCGTCACCTTGGATATGTCCGTTCTTTCAAGTAGCTTTTGATGGGCGACCAAGTTCACGGGGAGAAGAAGATAAAATATAGATAGATAGAGATTCATGCAGGGGAAAAGATAAAAAGGATTCCTTTACTTTGAAGCTCTAAGAGCCTAAGCCTACCTTATGCTGTTGCTGCGGTTCATGCGGGGACTCTGCACGTAGGGCGACTCATTGCCCGACGGCGCCATCTGGGCCCCCGGCGGACCCGACCGGTTGTGGATCATTTTGTGGCCATGTCTGGTCATTGCCGGCGACCCGATCTGCAGCTGCTCGACGGACTCGCCATCGGACAGCCGACTCCCGGCCGTGTTGCTGTGCTTCAGCCACAAGGCATACGAGCTGTATTCCGGCTTGACCTCCGCATAGGTTTGCGTGTCCGAGAGGGAGCCATCGTGGCGGGTGCCACCTCGATTGGATATCCTAGGGGAAGATATGACAAGTTGTAAATATGTTTTGTAGATAATCTCAGGGAGGCTAACCTGTGCTGAAATATGTGCAGATCGCTGCCTGGCTTGGGCAAGCTGTGTGATCCTGTGGCCAAGCGCTCCCTGATGGACTGACTCAGCTGGGTGGCCGTTGGTCCTGTCAGTGAGAAGCTGCGGTGCTGAGTATTCGGCGGCAGTTCTGCAAAGGTAAAAGAGCACACAAAATATAGATTTTATTGAAATACTTAACAAATTCACAAGCAAAACTCACTGTTCGTGTCATTGGGCAGAGTTTGGGTGCCGCCAGCGACCTTTCTGCCGCTTGCAGTCCTCGGCACCGCCGAAACGTGAGCAGTCCGGCCGCAGGGCAGCCCATTGATGCCCGCCCCCGCTGCTCCGGCTGCCATCAGCATGGCTATGTTCTGCTGCTCGGCCGTGGATGCAATGCTGCCGTTGGCTCGCTTCACATAGCCAAAGCTCGGCGGCACGCCCTTTGTCCTCGAGGAGGACGAGGGCGATCCTTGCTTGGAGGAGCCACCACTGCCACCGCCCATGCTGCGGCGCGAAGGCGAGGACTTCTCCGACTTGTCCGCCTTGTGGCCATTGAGCGGCTCCGGCATCTTGCTCCAGTTGTCACGTCCATTTCGAGATCCGGGCCGATGCTGGGGACTCCCATCCATTTTACCGCCGCCGCCTACTCCTCCGTTGTTGTTGTTGTTATTGTTGTTGTGGGCGTGGCTATGGGTGGTGGTGGAGCCGCCGCTGGAGCTGGCCTGACTGGCCACCGAGCTGCCGTTCGCGGCGGTTCCGATGCTGTCCAAGGAGCCGCGACTATTGCGAATTCTGAAATTACAAAAAAAAAGGGAAAATTCATCATTAAATAGAAGAAGCTATTAATGGTTGATCCCTTTTTTTATTTAACGATTCCTTTTAATTTCTAGGGATAATTTATGCAAGTCGCAATGGCTGCCATTAAAGTTTAAAGCAAAAGGCAGACTGATGGAAGGAAGTAACACTGTCAAACAATTGTCGAATTAGCGAGCAAACAATTGCTATTCAAACGAGCTAAAGCCAAGAAATTCGACAGACAAAGGCGAACAAAAGACCTGGAACTGGATGCCTGACACCCAATCCCCGAGATACAATTGGCAACTGACTATCGGCCAATGCCAAAGGCGTCAGTGCGAACAGAAATGGCCAAGACGCGAACGAGCCGAGAAGGTCTACAATTTTCAATTAAAATGACAAAAGAGGGTCCTTGGTGGGGGGAAAAGAATTCCTCACAGACAAAACTCAGCTGGAAACTTGATTTTCTATGCGTCTTCGTGTAGTGCCAGAAGTCAGACAAATATCAAAACTAATTGGGCATATCCCAAGTGGAACTTAAACTTTTGAGCTCTAAAATAATCCTTTGAGAAACAATATGATAATGCTTACATTTTAGAAATTTAGAAATGTACTTTAGTTACTCTTTATTTGAAGTCTAAGTTATAGTAAAGTATACTAAGGTCTGTTTCCCAGAGTATTTAAGATATGTAAGCCATGATTTAAGGCTGCATTAAATGAAATAGAATAAGCGAAAAACAGCTGTCTGGGTCGTAAAACCCAACTACACCCTGGCAAGCAATTACCGTTTAGATACGCCCCGGCTGATATGGCAGCGAAACAAAAAGAGAATTCTCCCTGAAACCGAGACGTCCATTTGGTGCCGAGGGTTGGCGTTGGCGTTGGCCCTTCGGACCCTCGAGGAACGCGTGACTGTGTATCTGTGGGTCTGTGGGTCTGCGGGGCTACGTGTGGGTCGGTGGCAAGTGCCAGTGAAAGTGGCATCAGAAGTGACACATAAAGCTCATAAATTGTCGCGCACTCAATATGCATAGGGGGGAAAGGTAGCTGGGTGGGAAAATCAATAGCGATTGCCCTATCAGTGGATAGCTGGTCGTGTGTCGGTGGCTGGGCGAAATCAATAGACTACCTCGCCACAGGGAAACAAGCGGCGACAACCTTAAATTAATTTTATTTAATGAAAGAATGACCTGCAACCTTAAATAATGAAATAATTGTAACACAAGCCACTGTGCCATTGTGTTTTACATTTAAGGGGTACTCTTACCCTTGCAGAGAGTATTATGGATTGTTTCGAATATTCTGTCCATTAAGCCATGTATTTGTTTATTTTTAAGAGGGTCAAAAGCATACAATTTATTTTGAGCTGTAAGCTGTCAGATTTATTCTGCACTTTTTACTACAAAATTCACATTTAAGTGGACGCGTTTTGCACTGGCAAAAGCTTGCACAAATGACGCAAAGAATGCCACAGAAAAACAAACGTCATGAAAAGAAAAGAAGCGAAAAAGAGATATGGCAAGTAAAAAGTATATATTAATATGGCTTTTAAAAAGGTTTTAATAATCTGTCGTTACCAGACAGTCACTGATGATAAGTGTCTGTTTTTAGTTGCTAATGCCAATAATAATAAATATAAATACTCAATAATAAATATAAAAATTTAATTCTCGGAATAGCCTTTAATGTCATTTCAATAAGAAGCATAGAAATTTTAAATTAAATTATATTCTTATTTCAAATACAATTCCTTTGTTATAAAATCGAACTAGCCATGAACTTTTGCCAGTAAAATCGCATGCCTGGCACATCCTTTTTGGCAATAATTCTAATGCAGAGCTTCGTCCTGCCGCTATTTGCCCTTGTATCGATGTCAGTGGGCGGACCCCAGGGGCAAGTACTTCAGCTTTTGAGTCCCAAACATGGACACAAAAACAGAGAATTTGTGTGCGCTTCGAAAAATAAATGATACCAACCGCTCCAGCTCGAGGGCTCCCCATATGGCGCACCTCCCTGGCGGACGGCGGTGTCGAAATGAAATTCCATGCATGCCTGCACCGAACTTGCTCCCTGGCTTTTAGCATTTTTCGGCCATTTTGTTCCGATGGAGTTTCCTCGCTGGCTGGCAACTAGTTTCGTGCCCAAAACGTAATTTGCATGGCGTGGAGTGCAGCAAAACAACGTGAAAAGCCATAAACAAGCGGTCGACTCTGCGCTTTAGTGGAAAACCATTTAAACTGTGTTCGCCTGTGTTCGTGTAATTTTTAATTTGGTCCTGCTAATTTATTCCCTGACCAGAAGCACGTGTTCAATTTAAATGAGACGGACCCCCCAACATAGGCGCCCCACCGGCTTTTTGGGGGTTGGTCCAAAGGTGGCAACACATTCGCGTAATTGCCGCAACTAATTGACAGTCGGCGCGCTTAAATTCGCAGCAAGGAACTGGGCTAAGGGCCAGCTTTTTGTGTGTAGATAATTAGGCGTGGAATTCGGGGTCCTTGACAAAAATTTGTGACCCTAATTCACGAAGCCATTAGTGCGTGTTCGCGTATGCGAGAGGTGACTAATGATAATGAGTGTAGCTAGCAAAGGCAGTTAGAACAGAAAGAAGACCCTAAGGCGGGTTACCGATTTCTAAGAAGTTAATGTAATTAATACGAATATTAACATTATATAGATAATGCACAATTTATTAGAATAAATTGGAATGGTGTAATTTTTATACCCTTGCAGGGTATTATAATTTTAGTCAGAAGTTTGCAACGCCGTGAAGGAGACATCTCCGACCCTATAAAGTATATATATTCTTGATCAGCATCAACAGCCGAGTCGATCTAGCCATGTCCGTCTGTCCGTCTGTCCGTTTCTACGCAAACTAGTCCCTCAGTTTTAAAGCTATCTGGATGAAACTTTGCAGATATGCTCCTATATGCTCTCACTGCTATATATGTTGGAACGAGCCGGATCGGCCGACTATATCATATAGCTATATAGGAAAGATCGGTAAATTTTAATGAAAAAAATTATAACTTAGCCAATTTTTACAATATTTGAATAAAATTTGAGATATGGCCATTTTGTATTATTCTTGAATTTTAATTTGATCAAAATCGGACAACTATATCATATAGCTGTTATAGGATTGATCAGAAAATTTTGATGAAAAAATCTACCTAAGCCAATTTTTCACATATTTTCATAAAATTTGAGACATAGACATGTTGTATTATTCCAGAATTTCGGTTTTAATTTTATTCAAATCGGACCACTATATCATATAGCAGCCATAGGAAAATATATATAAATTCATTAAATTCGTTCGCAACCTTTTTCTTTCGCAACATTTACCTTATGTCAGTACCCGAGAAAACGAAAAAGTCAGAAGATTTTTCTTCTTCTTCTTACTTACTGCAAGGGTATTTAAACTTCGGCATGCCGAAGTTAGCTTCCTTTCTTGTTATAATATATTTTCTAAAATATATAATCCTAGATTTAGTTAATACTCCTCTCGAGTTGCTTGTATTTCCATTGATTATTCTTGGCTTTATAGCCAGTTATTCCAATTAAATAACTTGTTACGTCCTACTCTCGTTTTCCGTTTCCCTTAGCGCTTTTGTAAGCCTTCTCATTTATTAAAACCGTCGACAGTCGGAGGGAAGCAACAAGCAAGCATTCAGCCTTATCAGCCCAGGAAATAGCGAGCGTTGATAAAGCCCACCTCCCGAGGCCTCCACAATGGCATTCTGCGAATGGAATTCTGACAGCTCTATGGGCGTTACAAGCGCATTAATAAAAGTGTCGAACATGTGGGGCGGCGGTTCGCCTGTTGGGCCTTGGGGCTGAGCCGAGATGAGTTGGCACGCAACCTTCAACTGAGCTTTTCCCCGAGTTCCTTTGAGTTTGTGTTTCTGTTTCGCGCCAGCCTTGCAAATGGAAGCAAACAAGAGCAAAGCGCCTGAAAGCAGGCAAAACTTGCAACAAGGAGACGGGGCGGACTGTGTCAAGGATATAATGAACGCTAAATTGTATTCCACCGACTGAGTTCATCCTCAGAGAATGTCCTAATCATACAAATCTTTTGGCTAAAATTGCTTAATTATTTAAATGGGAAAGTATGAAAACAGAAATGCACATAAATAATACAGGTCAAGTTTTTACAAGCTCAGAATTCTAAACTTTAAAGGTTTATTACCAACTTGTATCTGAGCAGAAATTAAATTTAATAATTTGCAATATTCAGCTTGCTCCTGTTTATTTTCACAAACCCATTGTACCCTTAAAATCCTTGCTAATGGGTAGCCAAAAGGACTGCGCCCTCGTAGGAACAGGCCCACATCAATTATGCAACCGACAGGAGCATTCCCCAAAGCAATTGTTTGCCTTTTACGATCCTCGGCCGTCTGAGTTATGGCAGCTACAAAAGTGGGTCCAGTTGGTAAGACAAACTTACAAATATAAGAAAATAAATAAAAATAAAAAACTCCTGCACTGGCCAAAACTTTTCCAAAATGAAAATTCCTAGGCGGCAACTTTAAAGCTTGAGAGATTCCTCAAAAATATGCTAAACTTCAGGGCAGATTAAATTAAGCACGAAACTTTGTTAATATGCTAAGAAAACCTCTTGAACGGGCTTCCAGAGAAGGACAGCTGGGTTTCTAATTGCACGTTTTAATTAAAAAGATACCAGTTACAAGATACATCAGACAACAAAGCCAAGGAAACGAGAATACGAAATTAGAGAAGCAGAAACCATAGCTCATGTTCGGGTTGACTTTAGCTTGCGACAATACAGATTGAGTTAAAGGCACACGTTTAAAGGAAAAGAAAACTATGTTTGAAAACTCTCTTTGCAAATGGAATAGTAACCAAAATTAAGGGAATTAACTTGCCCAGAGAACTACTTAATTTGCTCATTAATAAACTCATTTGTGAGGTTGCTTAGTTTGTGGTTCCGGGACGACACGCATTTGACACGCCCCTTGGACAGCCCACACATCCATGAAATGTTTTCCCGTGCTGCTAATCACATTTCGCCATCGATTTTCCTTAAAGACACACCTTCTTGGCCACAAAATTGACTAGCCAAATATGTGTGTTTACGTGGGGAAAGGGAGGATGCGCGATAAGCAGGGGTTCCTTGGTCCTGCGCCGGGGTCGTCCTCGTTATGGCAAAGTATATTGCAATTTTCCCTATGGCCTTAAATCATGCAAAGTGTGTTTACGTTGCGGTATTGTGTTGGTTCGCCATTTGACAGTTTCCACTGCGGCAAAGTTCTGGCGTTTTTAGGCCAACTCGTTTAACCCATTTTATGGGCCACTCGAGCCTTTCCATCCTGCCTTGTTCTGTCCCGATTCCCGAGTTCTTCCTGTCGCTCTTTCCCCACTTACAATAGTGTGAATCGTTCCCTGTAGAAGTTTAATATATGCCAGCCCGACATTCGAGGCGTTTTTATTAGCCTCCGACTGTCTTACATAAATTCTACATTAAATTAAGTGCCGTTTCACCTAGCACGGGGGTTGGAACGCCGGCAAAACGAAAAGAAGAAGGACTTGGCCCCCAAAACGTAACCCGGAGAGTTCATTGCACTTTAATGAAGCAAAAAAAGAAAGGGAGAGTGCCAGCAGGTTCTATATCCTTATTGTTAACTTCATTATTTCTGCCAAGTCTTAGTGTTTTTTGCCTTCGGAATTACCCAGCTTAGATTAAAAAATTATAAGACTCCCATGGAGTGCAGCTGATTTGGGCGCCAGAACTTAACCCGCTTAACCCTCTTCAGGCGCCGCTAGGCGTGCGTCCAAAGCCGCTTAGCTCATTGTAAATTCCAGCTAAATCCGAGCACAGAAACAATCCTACCAAGAGGGCGGGAGGCGGGAGCTTTGCCCACCAAGTAGTTTCTCCTTTTTGAGATTTATGGCCACCGAGCAACGTCTGACATTTGAGGTAATTGTTGAAATTGATAGACACCTGCTGGCGGGGGTAGATTGATTGAGACGACATGTGGGAAAATGCGAGAGGGGCCCAACGCTCGGACGTGTTTGCCACGGTCCGGGGCACTTTTTAGAACCCCTGTTTAAATACAACTTCCCCAAACAGAGGACAGAAGGACAAGCACACACACGGCTGGATGACAGGGTAAACAAAGGCGGCGCAGGAACACAAATAGGAAAGGAGTCAAAGCCGGACCGAGGGTTTAATGCCCCGGGGCAGTCATTGACACGGCTCAGCCATTTGCTGCCGAAGGTCGCTTCCGGATTGGGGCATGTTAATTACACAAAATTTACCTTTATCTGCCGTCGAAAACTTTTCACTTCATCAGCATTCAGCTTAGCGGAATTCTTTACGATTGCGATTTTCCCGACACATTCCACATGACTTGACTTCATTTTAACCAAAATTATTTATTTATTATATTCCCAAATTCACTTCAACTTTCCGAATTAAATTCACTCAACTCTTAACTCTATTCCCTTGTCAAAACCTTGTTTTAAATATTTATTTAAAGCTTTGAAACGAACGCGTTGGGTTTTCCGCTTCGGCCAACAGCATTTTTGTGTGGCAACCGCTCCGCCCGAGTGTACAAATGCGTTTGGGGTTGCTCTTCAGCTCGGCCGTGGAAAAGCCATCGGAAAATTCGAACACCACGAAGAGAGACAACGTTCGGATAAAAGAGAGAGGCAGCTAAGAGCGGCGGCGTTGAAAGTAAAAGGCTGTGCGACATGCAACGCCAGTCGAAGCACAAGACACCTGCCTGCCCACCTGATTGCTACCCAGGACTGAAAACACTCGAATTGCTGAGTTTTGCATTGGCATTAAGGCCTAAAGCGACTTTTGTTTTTGTTGAACAGACCTGGGGACCTGGACATTTGCAAAGGCGGGCAAGACACCACAAAAACAAGAGGAAGCGAATGTGTCGAAGTGGTAGAAAAACTTTGGCAAATGAAACTTGAGGTAAAGTTTTTACTTCATTCGGTAGCTGTCAATACGCAATTGAAATTTATGGACATAGCGCAGTAGGGAAGCAGACATAAAGAAGTAAGCAAAATACTGGGATCATGCAAGGATTCTCACAGACTGCCAAAAGGATGTTGCTTTTATATAGTGTAGATACAAGTGAGTGCTCTTGGTGCGGCAGTTTTTCGGGTTTATGGTCCCCCAGTACGTGCTTATATATTTCTTCCTCATCCCCGTGTCTCTCTGTTGCAGGAGCAGTTTCCTGCCGTATGACATGAATCATGCTCGCCGGCAGAGTGAGGTAACTCCGAGACGCCTCCTAGCAGGCGGCCCAGTGGGTTGGCTCGCTCTTAGCCCACCGCCAGCCTGTCTGCCACAAGCAACAAATGTCTTTCGGCCAGAGAGCAACACGTACACGGAGAGGCTAAGAGAGTCTAGTTCGAAAATAGTTTCGCAACAACAGCAACCGCTCTTAATGGCGAATCTAAAAACTGAAACTTGTTTCGGATTATTTGGGCGTTTGTCAGCCTGTCTTAAACTCCAAAAATAATTGAGCCAAGGGCGGGCTGGTTCTGGCGATGTATTAAGAGGATAAAACCAAGCCGAAGTTATTATACCTTAAGTGTGATGTGTTATTAAATAATGCGTGTGACTTAATTTAAGGCCTTTGGGGGATTTCTTTGCGGTTTTCTCTGGGATATTCACTATGGAAATAAGTCAAATGAATGATGTTATTTCTTTAAATCAAAAGTACTTCTTGTAAAATAAACCCGCAAACTTTTTCCTGATCTCTTAATAATAGTTTCACGAACAATATTGTATGGAATGAAGCCGTATTGCAAAATTGCAATACCCTGCTGGAGTGTAACAACCAAACAAATCTGAAAGTGATTGCTGAATGAAACGCGAAACTTGATTTGAAGCTGTTGTAAGTGAAAACTTACTTGCCAGATATTCATTTAACTCTGTAATTTTCGCGAAATCTAAGAAGTCGTGGAACTTATGTATGTTGAAGCGGAAACTGAAAAGCAATAATTCATAGTAATAATAGTCCATCACCAAATTGATTAATTAAAATAAAAGCGTGGCTCAGAAAGGTCACAGCTGTGTGGCTGACAAACATTTAGCCGTTGGATTTGTATAATTAGGGAAATATTTGTTAAGCCAAACTAAATTTGAAATGACAAAATGGCTAAAAAGGTAATAAATAAAGGCTACATTTAAGAAGACAAAGGAGAAGTTATCAGTAAATTTAATTTTCTGAAATGTCAACATTTTGTTTTTACTTCACTTTCTGCAATCCATGTTTTATATAAAATTTAGTTTGATATTTCAAATAATAAAAATTGTCAAAAACTATTTTATTAAAGCTCAAAATTCCAGTATATTTCGTAACCTTAATTTTTAAATAAAACTATATCTTTAATGAATAAATATTCAGATTATATATTCATATTAATATTTTTCTAAATTCAAGGTCAATTCGGCTTTGATTTTTATAAAACCAAAGGAGCGACTCATGACAAAATAGTTAAAGTCGTTTTAAAGAGGTATTTAAAATCAAAATTATATAAATATATGTATGTATATGACACCTTCCCAATTTCTACATTTTTATTTTAACTAAACGGAATTCCATTCTTTGAGCGTTAATAATAAGTTGCAAAAACAACTGGCAGCCAAGGCCAAGTTATTAGAAAGCGATTAAGTCAAAAGCCAAGTCCCAGGCCCGCACGTATCACTTTGTGGGCATTTATTTGCGGCATGTGGAAAGGTCAGTTATGGCTTAAAGGCTTACGAATGCTTCGGCCACACGCTTTGAGTTGCTTTTAATTGTTTAGCACACGCCGCGTGGGTGTGAGGGGTGGAATGGGAAAATAGTTGGTTTCGTTGCAGGCAGTGAGCGGTGGGAGTGGCATGGCACTGCTTTTTTCTCTTTGAGTTGCATTCGGAAAACTGCAACTGGTAAACATTTGCTAAGCCCCACAACTGTTGCAATTTATATGACGCGTCAAGAGGAATTAAATATACGAGTCAAGCGGCAAAAACAGCTTATTGCTAGAAGCTGTATGAATTTATTATATAAAAAAATGTATTAAATAAAAAATAGTTACGATTTAAATAATATTAAGCGCCATCTATGAGCTCGTAATTAAAACTACTACAATTTTACATGCGTTAGCGCCCCCAATGGGCTCAAAATAATATGTACTAAAACATTGGCTCAACAAAAATGAGGTGCTTAAGCGCCATCTATGGCTGCACATTTGTATGTACTAAAGTTTAGTCTCATGCTCTAAAAAAAGTTTAGCCAGCAAAGCGCCATCTATGGTTTCATATTTAGATGTACTAAGGTTTAGACTCATGCTCTAAAAAAATTTAGACAGTAAAGCGCCCTCTATGGGATCATATGTGTACTAAAGTGTCATGGTCTAAGAAAATTTAGGCAGTTAAACACCATCTATGGGCTGACAATCAGATGCACTAGAAACTTAGAGCGTTCTAAAGATACAAAATAATTCCTACAGAGTGTGTCGAGTGTGAAAAAAGTAAAAAAACTAAGGAAAATAATTTTAAAAATGGATCTGAACATATTAAAAATAAAATATATTCAGGTAAATTCAATATAAAATTTGTCATCATGTTTTAATAAAAAAAATTTTTTTTTAGTTAAAATGTAGAGAAAAGGTATTAAAGCATAAAGACAAAGTTGAGTAATAAATATTTGCTAATAGGTCGCACAATAGTCCTTTAAATTTTTTATTTGATCCTTTTACTGGTTTTAGAATTAAATTAGTATATTTTAAATTTATTTAATAAAATAAATTAAGCTAAAAACCTTTCCTAATTTTCTAAAAACTTTCTTCAGAAACTCTAAAAGTAACACTGAAAAGCGTTCATTTTACTCAGCAAACAACATTTTTGTATATTTCTAAAACAAAATAAATAATGCTTCTAATCTGTCACATAAGCATTAATCTGAATGACGGCCAAACAAATTGAATATCCCAAAAATGTTTGCTTCATTTAACACATTTCGGGCTAGCCGAAAAGAGAGCAGAAATGTGGTTGAAAAAATTAGACACAATAAAGCATATCAAAACAGGGCAGCCAGGGTCACTTTCCCGCGAGCACTCGAGTGGACAAGGCCCAAAAAAAACCCACACACATTTTGCCAAATTGGGAGAGTGGTTAACCGAACTGCGAGGGACAGACAGGTGGACAAGGCACTCCACCAGAGCTTTTAGTCCTCCGACCTCGGACTCACTGAATTTCGAATTGAATATATTAAAACCATTAGCAGGCAGAGTTTTGGAATGGAGTGTGAAGGATATTTTTAAATTGTGCGTGGCATTGTGGTCACAGAAATTAGAGACAAATTAGAAGCAGTTAAGTAGGCTTTAAATTAAAAAGCAAAAGGCAACGAAAGACAGTTTAGTTTATGGAGTATTTATATGTTTCTTATCAGCATTATACAACAGCCTGGCATAAAGGACTAAGCTTTGGCTTGGCTAAACATAAACGTAGCTTTTATTCCTCGACAATCTCTGCACTAAAACAGAGCTCGCAAGTGCACCATAAATAGTTTAAGTGCGCAAATAGCTGCCAAGCACGCCGGTGTCATAAATCAATTGCATTGAAAAATGCGTTATTAAATAAAAGGCGGTGCCAAAGGATAACGCCATATGTGCGTCCAGTTGGCCCCCGCCCCCTGCCCGTGGCAGGATCCAAGCTGTCTGCTGCCCTGCAGTTCCGCCTCGCCGCAGTCCTGGTGAAATATTTTTGCGCCCTGCTGCATTTTGATTTACTTTTATGGCTAGACTACCGCCGGGGAGTCCTCGACGCCTGCTGCAGAGGCAACATAAGACCGCCACACTTGTTGGGCTTCGGAAATTATGTCCTGCAGGTGTCTGGGCCGCCACTGATTAGCCCCTGCCGCCCCAGGGACGCCGAGGATCCTGTGGCACCGCCACTGACACTAATGCGACAGGTTGCCGGCCAGCGACGTGCATTAAAATTCAATTTCAACATGCTTTCCATCTGCACTACGTGACCGAGGCTCAAAAGTCGCTCCAGGGTCACTCGTTCCCGATGGCGGTCGGGGGATGCCCGGGATGCCTTTGAACTCGGCGCGGGCGCGATGACAGCTGTTCCCATTTATAATGCCCATGGCATTGCATTAATTTCTCAGATCAAGCACGCTGACGGAACCGCAAGCTAATGAAAATGTGGAAGCCTCTGCTTCGCCCTGTGCTGCTTTTTCCATTTTCCCTCCCATTTGCTGTTTATTTTCCTATTCACAGGCCATAAGCGCTTTTTAATGAAACGCGTTGAGATATGGGCAAAGCTTCCATCTGACAAGTTCTTAGCACATTAAAAAAATAAGTTTATTAAATTGAGTTTTTTGCTGTGCCAGCTGCTTGTGTGCCTCAAAAATTGAGGAGATCATTTTTGAATCATTTAGTTTGCTAACAGAAAAGCATTTAAATCTGAGATACTAGTGTTAGTATTTTATGTTATCCCTTTAGATATAACCTGTAACCTTCTTGAAGTTCTCCTTTCCCTTTTTTTATTTATTTGTAAAAGCACAATTTTATCTCAGTTACCTTGTAATCAGTTTCATTTCCATAAGTGAGATGTAAGCTGCTTACAATATGAAACTCAAATTACCCTTAAAGGTTATCCTTCTCCATAACAAAGCAAATTCCAACCTTAAAACCCAATAAAGGACCTCGGGATGGCTGCCATGGAGATGGGTTCCTGCCCGTAACTGTGAGTTTCTGCGTGTGCGAGGAGTTTCGGCCGTTGACAGGTGAGCATTGTCGATTGTCAAGCCGTCTGCTGCTGACAATTCGAAAGTGACATTCGACATGCCGCAGCACGAGTGCGGGGCCTAGGCTGTGGCAGCCGACATCTAGTGGATTTTATGCAAATTGGCAATTTGAGCTGGGGATCTCGGCCCGGATCGGCCTTGTGAAGTGGATACTCTTGTGTATCCTGCCGGAAGTTGTTAAGGTGGTCGAGTGGCTGCCAGTGCAACTAACTGCTTCACATCCCGATGAGAGGCCCTCGAGCGATTCGCAAATTATGCGTGGCGCTCGGGGCGAAAGTCACTTCTCAAAGAATTTGGCCAGCTGTGTGAAGTGACACCAAAAGACGGCACGCTACATTTAAGCAACAAAACAAACCACTTCTTGGAAGCAACTCGAAGGCGATACCCGGTTGACTCATTGGTGTCAGTGGAGGAAGAGTTCGAGGAGCTGCACGCTGGCCAGACGCAGCGGAGGAAGTGGATTTCAGAAGATGACTCATGAAAGTTGGTGAAAGATTGAGTGGCGACCAGGCTTGGTATAATGAGGTTGGTTGGGGAAAGGAGATTAACGATACTTTCCTCGAAGATTTAAGAAACTTTAGTTGGTTACGGATATGTCATAAATATCCAAATACCACTAAATTCAATGTGCTAGTTTTATGACTGCCCTGCAGTACCGCTTGTCATCAATAGGCCTCTGTAATCAACGATTCATCAACAGCCGACGGCGACTTCGACCGAGCCGACGCTCTCTTTCGACTTCGTGTCAAATCCGACTCTCTCGCGCTCTCATTTTTCTCTCTTCACCCAAAAAGGTTGATGACAGCTTGATGACAAGTTGTTGATGAAACGTTGATGAATTTGTGTTGATGACAAGAGCGGACATGCCATACAAAAATTCATCAACGTTTGTATGGGCTTGTCATCAACGTTTCATCGACACACCCCCATTTGTGTTGATGAAACGTTGATGACAGGTACTGCAGGGTGCTTTAAGATATTAAAGATGTACTCACCGTTCTTCAATGGTCGTGGGCAGTTGTGTGCGCGCCCGCATCATGCTGAGGAAGTGCTTGCCATGTGAGATGCCGCCAGAGGATGAACTGGGCCCGCCCAGGCCACAGCTGCCCTCCGAAAGGTACCCGTTGTCGATGTCATGGAAGCGGCCGCCCGACGCCGAGCTCACCACACGCAGGGCATCGCCATCGCTGCAGTAACCCTGGCCAATGTCCGACTCGCAAAAGTCCAAGTACGACTGGTGGGGGTGGTGGCCACCACGCGCTCCTCTCGTGGGCAACGTCACGTGCGAGTTGTAGCCACGGAGCAGCGGCCTCATGGGCAGCACCGAACCCCCGGCGGAATTCTGCTGCTGCTGCTGCTGCTGGGGGGGCAGCAGCTCCTCCTTGGCCTCGTAGATGGTGCCCACGATCTTCGAGGGAATGGTGTGAAACTTGTGCGGCGAGGCGGTGGGAGTGTTGGGCGCCGAGTTAACCAAGGGGCGCTGCAGTCCCTGGCGGTGGGGTGGCGAGGCCAGTATGTGCGGACCGGCACTGTACTCCAGTTTTCGAGGGGCACTCAGGGCGGACTTGGGCGCCGCCAGGCGACTGCTGCCGTAGATGCCCGAGCTGTGCTGCGGAGTGCTCGGCTCACTCAGGTAGCCACCCATCTGTGGGTGGGCGGCATGATGAGATGATATGTGTGCTGGTGGCAACGGCGGGGGCTGCTGGCTGTTGGCGTAGTAAGGGGGCGGTCCTGGCGCCGCCGCCTTGAGGATATGTGTGCCGGGGGAGTCGCCCGCCGCTGCCTGGGATACGTTCGAGGATATGTCGCTGGTTTCGCGCTTGAGCAGCTGCTGGTGCTGCTGTGGCTGTGGCTCCGGCGCTGGAGGATTCCCGGCCAGAGAGGGTAGTTTGCTGGTGCCCTTGATGGCGGCAATGGGCTTGGGTAGCCCGGTGCCGCTGGGACTTTGCAGCAACTGGGGCGTCTTCAAGGAGCTCCTCGAGTCAGACTTTGAGTGCAGCGATGACTTGGAGGAGGTCTTGGGCGTGTTCTTCTCCACTCCGGGCACTCCGACTACGGCGCGAGCCAGGGAACTCTTGCCCGTTCTGCCCATCGTGGAGCTACGAGACTCATTGCCCGACTCCTCCTTGTTCAGACTCCGCGCAGGACTCTTCTCCTTCTTGTCCAGCTTGGCCTTGTTCGTCTGCTCCTTCTTCTGCTGCGCAGCCAGGAGCTTGGACTGCTTGCTCTTGGGCAGGGGCTTCTGCGAGGAGGCCACGCTGATGCTCGGTGGCTTCAACTGGGAGCCATGGCCGTCGTTCAAGCTGAGGCTGGAGTCGGAGCGCTCCGAGCGGGCGGAACTAAACCCCGAGGAGGAGGAGGTGCGCTTGGACTGGATCTGCGACTTGCTGGCCACTGCCGCCGCATTCGCCGCGTTCTGCTGCTTCTCCTTGTTGAATAGCTTCAGTTTGTCCAGCATGGAGTGCTTCTGGGGAGCGGTCTGCGGGCTGCTCGGCGATGGAATGCCGCTCTGGTGGCCGCTCTTCACGCTCGGCGGTCGAAGGCTGCAACGGAGGGGGAAAAGTGAGGGTCACTTTAAACAATAAAGTCACAGTATGTTCTCAAGGACTCACCTGTTGTTATTGCCGCCCTTCAGACTCTGGATGGTGTGGTTGCTGGTGGGCGGACTGTTCGGACGGCTGGAATTGAAGTCGCTTCCGCTCTTGCCCAGGCCCGGTATCGCTGAAAAGAGGGACAACAACAGCAAGAAGGGTTACAGCCTGGCCATAAAGAACTGCTTTCCCACTCGGAATTCGGCTGGCGCCCACTTAGCACAAGGAGTCAACCTATAAATCAATGCGAAAGGCCAATGCGGACATAAAACTTAATTAATTGCCTCGCGTGAGCCTGATAACAGATCCGGAGGAGGAGGAGTCACGGGCCCGAGATTAATGTATGCGGACAGACGAGCCAAATATTTGGAAAATAAATCATCGGGGCGACAGAAAACGTTCTATAAATATGACCAAGATCCAAGACCAAGAAATCAGTAAGACAAAGAAATCTGTGCAGTGTTTAAATATACAACCAAAAATTAATGGTATTATCAATCGGGAGACTACTTTTAACTTTCCTTCTCTATTGAGTTATCTATCTTTTCGGAACCCTTGAGCTAGAGCAAAAACATTTGTAACATTTGGATTATATTTACTTGGGATTTAATGACCTAATATTTCGTTAGAAATTTAAAATATTGCATAATGTTTGGCATTAAGGAAAAATGTTCTCTAGATAAATCTGACTAAAATTTATAGGGTTCTCCAACAACTCAAAGGTAATTAGAAATTTAAACTTCTGAGCTAGATTTAGCTCTCTAATTACTTGCTGTTTTCGGTTACCTTATTTATAAAAATCAACGATTCGGCTACGGTCCCATTGTGAGTTCTAACCCCAAACGGTTCCCCAGGGTGCTTTGAGGGCGCATAAAGGAGCTCCCTTCCAGTGACAAAATCTCGGTCATATTCCCAACCATGGAACGCATTTCAAAGGGCTAAGGCTAAGCTTTTTTTCCCTGGGAGATGGGATACTAAGTGCAGTGGCTGCTCTCGAATCTTGGGGGTTGATAGCTGTGTTTCAGGACCAAAATTTGTTTATCCCCGGTAAACAACAGGGGAGGTCCCTTGGTACCCCCCTCAGACGCTCTGAGGGTGGTTGAGGGCTCGAAATATTTTTTAATAAATTTCCCACACTTTTCCGGCGCTGCCAGATGATACGAGGCGAGTGTACTTACAGGGCGTGTGGTTCGGAGTGGGCGGCAGTGGACGCACTTTGTCCGGCGGACAGCGACGCTGCACCATCACGGTGGCGGGCAGGGGAATGGCGGTGCCGCCATTGACCTTTGCATAGGCGGGCGCAATTTGTCTGCAATTGGAAAAATACGAAAGGCTATTAAAGCGCATGTTATATTAATATGATGCAGTGCATTCAGTTACTGAAAGAAGTATATATAAAATAAAAATATATTTATGGCAGACACCCACGCCCCTGCGTCTGTTCGCCGCGCATATTTCATTCCATTCCAACATTCGTAGCGATTTGCACGGCTTGTAATAATCATATCTGCAGTTTACTTTTGTTAATAATTTTATGGCTTTAAATTAATAAAACGCCTCTCTTATTGTTGCCGACAAGCCCTGGGAGCAACAAAAAGAAAGAAAACAGAGAATGCAGTAAATTTTTTACGACTCGTGCTCATAAATTTGCATATTGCTGCGATTGTGGCAAAGTTGTAAACAGCGTAGTTGGGTAGCTGCATGGAGGAGACATATCAAAGTTTATAAAGAATGCCAGACAATTGAAGGTATTTGATAATATTTGAGTTTAATTGAAGTTAGTCATTTGCATTTAAAAAATGCAAGAAAAGTCTGCCAATCTACAACTCAAATTCCATTCCAGGGAGAAGCCTTTTCCAGCCTGAATACTTATATAATTGGCCAGCAATCCTGCACGCTTTCCCTTAGCTTTTCGTCCAAGTTTGCGTAATTAGTCATAAGACTGATTAAGCTAATTAAGGAGCTAAGGAGGAAATAAAAAAAGACTAACAAATCCTGGACGCAGTAACTTTTAATAAGAGCCGCACATAAACTTCTACCAGACAAAGCTCCCAGACACAAATGTATCTTACGGCTGCCGCCAAACAATTGTTGTTGGCCATTATTAAGTCAGGCGGATAAAGGCGGAGAACGAGTAACAATTGCGTTAAATGAATAAAAAAGACAATAAAAACAAATATGACAGACAAATGAAGTTGTCGGGGGTCCTACTGCAAATTAAAAACGCAGACGAGACTCCTGAGGAGAGATGCTGAGCTGCCTGCCACTCCTCTTCCTGGAAGACGTTTTACCTCCCTTTGTGCAGACAAGCAACAGAAAATAAACTTGGTGTTTAAATTACTTTCATATTCCTTTATTTGCATTTATTGTCTCAAAAGTATTCATTTGAGTTTTGTCTTTGTCGGCGTGAGTCTTGAGTGAGGTTTCTTTACCTTTTAAGGGTTCGATTTTCATAAACTCGTCTTAAAATGTCAAATCTAAATTATAGCTAAGGCTGGATAAGGTTAAAGTGTACTGTATTTTATCAAAAGATTTAATGTTCCATAGAAATCCGAATAGAAGAGCAGTGGCAGCTCCTAATGAGACACACATGGGTCTCCTCATTGACATTGGAAATGCCATTTGTACACTCTCCTCCGCTTTAATTTCACATCCCCCCATCTGGTTTCAACTACTGTTTGGTTATGAGTCGGAAATGCATTTGCAGCTCTTCTTTCAGGTGTCGCATGTCAAAAACAAAGTACCAGGCGCCTCCATCATTTCTATATTTGTTTTATTTTCCCCGTCTCTGCCATTTGCGCCAAATTGACTTTACGTCTTTAGTGCGCATTTTTGATTTGTAGTTGGAGATGCGGAGATCTGCACAGATGCAGAACGAGAAGCGACGCACCAGCTGCCAGATGTCTTTGACCTTTCCCGGCAGACGAGGAGCGCTGTGTGTGTGCGCGCATAATAGCTGCCACTGTGTAGTTGAGTCCTCCAATGCCTCTCGGTGGCATTCACCTGTGCGTCGTGCCCGCCTGCTCCCCGTGCTCCTGCTCCTCCAGCTAGAGCAGCCCACGCAGTTTTGGACCAGTCCCTAAACATTTCCGTGCGGGAAACGTATTTGCATTCTATATGAAACGGTGAGCAGGACCGGCTCCAGCTTCCACAGCGACTCCTCGCCAGCTTTTCGCTGATGCTCTGTGTACAATGTATCACTTGAGTTGCATTTGTCATGGCAACAGCCTTTAAAAGCCTGGCTCTGCACTCGGAAAACTAACTATGAACAGGAGGCCAATTTCCCACTATCAACAGGTTACAAAAACACTGACAGAGGCAAAGAACTTTGGCAAGCATTTGCTATACATTTGTATATAAATTTGGCCGTAACTTATTTATTAATATAAATAAAGTTTTATATAAGTGATAGTTATTTAATTATTAATTGTAATAACTTTTCTTGTGTCATTTGTAATGAAAAATATTTAATATTTCATATGGGACCATAGTACGCATATGATTTTTACCAACTTTCCTTGATAAATAAAGTAGTTCTTTAAACCTATTTTATTTGTGATGAAAAACTGAGAGCAGAAAACTGAATACCAAACATATTTTAATTTAATTTTCACCTCTGTAGTGTATTGATATTTTCTTCAAGTGCATTTCATATGAGAATGAACCTGGACATCTATGTGAAGGCTCTGTTGTGGCTGTGCCTGCTGTGACCATTTTGGGCACTCGCCAGTTGCCTTTTATGCAGCATCTCTCGCCTTTATTATTGCTTCCACACACGAGAGTATTGCTTGCAGTTTGACCGTTTATGGTTAGAAGCGGCAATCCGGCCCGGCCCTTGGCATTTAAGTTATTTACCAATATGAAGAGAGAGAGAATGAGGCATTCCCTCAGTTCCTGCTTACAAATATCAAGACGTTAGTTTCCACACACTGTGCATTGCCAAGACCTGGCATTGGGTTGGCAATTTTCAGATCAAAGTTAACCCCAAAACCTTTTCAAGCTGCCCGGTCCCCCAGTTGTTGTTGTTGTTGATGTGCTTGCTGCAGCCACCGAAGAACCGCTATCCGAAAGATACAACCGCAGCCAGCAGATACATTGCCCGTCAAGCAAAACCAACATTTTAAAGTTGATGTGAGGCCATCACATCGGTTGCCTCGAGAGTAAGTTGCCTCGTCTTAAAAGAGTTTTAAGAATACATTGTTCACTTTTGAGTGGGTGTTGAATAGCTGGTAATAAGCATAATGTGACCATGAAGAGGAGAACTAACAGGGCGCGGATTCGAATTGAGCTGCTATTCAGAGGCGGTGTCAATACCGAATGTTTGTGCTTGGCTACGCGAAAACGAACTTGATATGTATATTTCTCTACTTCTTATTAAAATCATAAACATTGCAATGAGGGTACCCAGAAAAGGTAATTTAAACTCTCTTAGAAACATTGTCAATTCGAAAAGCAATACGGAAATTTGTTATGTTAAACAAACTAACTTCAATTTGTGCTTCTTTAGATCAAATTTATAAAAATAACATCTATTAAATCGTTAATAAATGCTGGTTATAATTTACATTACACTTAATGCTCATATAATCTGATATTTGATAGGTGCAACTTTAAAGATAACCTGCTAAGAAATATTTAAAGAAACACTCCTCTTAGTGGTTTCTTTCGAACAACTTCTTCTTTTGATGAAAGTCTTTGGGGACTTTTCTCTTACCCATTCTTTCATTTTGGCCCATAATCAACACCGGCTTTGTTCATAACTAAAAGCCATGTCACAGGGTCTCCGCTATTAGAAATGTTCGTAATGCGATACGCGGGAGAACGTGTTCATTCTGAAAAGTCGTGTTCCGCCGCCCATCTACATAGTGGCCCAGACCCTGGGGAGTCTCCTGCCTCTGTGCCCAAAAGAAAGACAACTGAAAGCTACTCCAGTATTGTGTTCGGGGCTCTGTGCCTCCGCTTTTCAAGTGCAGACATAAAGTCACGATTTTCAGTTATTAGACGGAGCGAAACTTCTGCTTCAGCAGTTGTTTGTGCGGCTTTCGAGACGCATTTTCTCAGCTGCAGCTGCTAGTGGTGCTGCTGCCACAAGAAACAATTAATAGCGTCTGCTAAGCCACACCGCCCCACACAGTCCCGCATCCATCAGATACACACACACACGTGCGCCTGGGACGGCGAACTCAAAGATGCTTCCAAGCAGCGCGCCAGCTTGCTAATGGCTGTCGTCATCATTGGACTGCCACCTTTTGTTGGCTGGTTGACATCTTTAAATATGCAGCAGGTTGGCCGGGATGTAAACAAGCCGCAGAAGCCGCAAATGGAGAGTGGACGGGCAAACAGTGGAAAAAGAAAACAGAGCCAAGCAGTCACAGGGGGGGATTTGGGTCTGCCAAAGACCCTCTTCGCCAGCTTCCACACTTGGCCAACTCAAGTAGCAACTTCCACCTTTTTGTGCCCGGCCGTCCAACTCTGTCGGCAGCCTACATAAGTGCAAAAAAATGGGGGTGGCAGTGAATAAAAGGAGTCACACTTTTCTGGAAAGCCTGTTCTGCTTTTATTAGTTCCCTCTACGAATCCCTCACTTTTAAATATTCTTAAGTAGAATAAGTATAAAATATTTAAGAAGCTTACAGACTAAACTGGAAAATAAAAGTTAAATGGAATCTCAAAAGGGATTATGAAACGGATTTAACATGAGTTTGTCCGCTGAATTTTGAAATATTTGTAATTATAGACCCATTAAACTCTAAATAATAGACCATTTCCTTCACACTCGTACCAAAATGCAGCTGACAACTTTTTGTGTTTCTCATATTTGCTTATGACTTTCCGCAGGGGTTGTTCTTATAAATAGAATTTTCCAAGGGTTGCATCCAGCCTGCTGATAAGTAAGTAGCACACAGGCATTCGGAGACTCCCAAACCCAAATATTTCTCTGCTTTTCAATTATGCAACTTTGCCAAATGTTTTATTTATTGACTTTGGAAAGAGACTCTGCATGAGAGAGGGAGGGTCAGTGTCACACCATCAAGCCAGAAAGGTTGTTAGATACGGTGGTTGATTTCGGGCCTGCGTTTCTGTTTGAAGAATTTTCCAGGGGGTTACAGACGATTCCCTGCAGAGCTCAAAGCATACAAAAGTATCTCAAATGCACTTTGAAATATTACTTCAATATTTCAGGTTTCCAGGGAACTGCCAGAGGCAGTTGAACTCAGGCGATCGCTTGATTATGCAATGCTTTTATTTTGGGTCCGAGGGCTCCAGCTGAATTCAGATGCCGCCTGGCTGGCAGCCAACACTGCGGCGTGGCTCTTGGCTCATTCTGCACTCCGATCATTGCGGCGAGACAGATGCGTGTCAACTTCTGGATCGCTTTCGGCACCTCCAGACTTGTGGGAATATGAGGGGAGGAGACGAGAACCGAACAGACTGTTCAGACATTAATTATGAATCTGGAGTGAGCTGGGAAAAATTGGCACTTGCCGGGAAACATCTTGGGAACCACAAAGTGTCGTCTCCATTAGCCCCCGGAAAGAATCTCTAGACTCTATAAATATCTCTCTTGGCCCGAGAGATAATCGTAAATTTGGTGGAACTTTGTTTTTAGAAATGGAGTCGGGGATGATTGACTTGATTTATTGTTCTGACATTTGGCTAATTCAAAGGTTTTCCGTACGCATGATGACGCTCATTAGTGGCCAGAAATGTGGCCTGACATCTTCTCGGAAAAGTTTACATTCGATTTAGATCTCTTTACCTTCTGACATCCGGTGAGTTGGGTAGACTGCGACACTTTCGTGAACTTCTTCCGCCATTCGCCGTCGAAGATGATGCATTGCCCATTGCTTTTGATGATGAGTATCGTTAACTAACTTAAATTTGGCATTTAGATGCAACTTTGGCACTGGATTTGCTCACACTTGACACATAACACTTGGTTATAACACTCACATATTTGATATCAACTTTCCTTGGCATTTTGTGTATTTTTCATTATCAGTTATTTGGAAATTCTATATAAATTTGAAAAATTTTAGTTTTTATGTTGCATACTGGATGAAATTTCTAGCAAATCTGAACTCTTTTTTCTAGGTTCCCAGTATCTTAACTCCCTTCGATTTCTTTCAACTTCTTCATATTTATTTATAGTGTAAAATCTGCATTTTAGCACCCCAATTAAAGGCTCATTTACCAAAAATGGACTGTTTACTCTGAGTAATTAGTTTGCAATTAAATGGGGGATGCTGGAATACAAGTATAAATGGACCCAAATCTGAGAAATGTCTGGTGGCAACGCCCCAAAGTCAAATACAGTGCAAAGAGGGAAAAAGTAATCCATTTTGGGATGACCATAGCAAAATATTTGCACAGTACTTTGATCTTAACCCAAAAACACAACTAGGGGTTGCTTTGACACCCAAACTTAATGCAATTAAGTGAACATATTTGCAACTTCCGTGCAAGAAAAGGGAAACCAGACGGCCCGACATTTGTTTTTGATGTATGACTGCCGATGCGGCTAATCGAGAAGAGTAGAGCCCAAAAACTGGGGTAGATTGTTCCACTCGCAAGATGGAACATAGCCCAAACAATGCTCTTTTTTTCGCTGCCCGGGATGAAAATCGATAATTTCTATGACAAGGATGGAAAGCCTTCCGAAAACAAGCCATAGCTTCTATGGAACAAAAAATATTGCGTGTAAATAATACGCACGTGTGCGTGACACGTGAGTGGGTGGCTGCAGTGCCCACCCGCTGGGCGGCCCAAGTCCTGTTTCTTTTTTTTTTAGGACTTTTCAAGTGCCTGCTAAATGCTCTCAAAGTGGTCATATTGCGTAGCACAGCAAGGCGAGGGTGCGAAGTTCATGCTTAATCAATTTGTCGTAAAATGTAATGGGCAAAGGGCTGGATTCGATTCGATAAATGTAACGAGGGATTCGACACGTGTACGGGGATTGTCAGTTATTTCCCCTGACTTGTAGGTACACTTTACTGATTTATTGAAAGTTTGCAGCGGTTGCGTAATCACGCAGTCACAGCAACAATTGCGGCAATCAAAGCACCAAGCCAAGACCCCGGCTCAAGAGCCAGAATCAAAACCTCTCGACTTTATCCCAACCGGCCGTACAATTTCCATAAATTTGTGCAAATTGCTGTTTGCTTTTCCGCCCAAACTGAGGCATGGAAAACTAAACGGGGATCTATAAGGCGTAGAGGAAGTCAAGGGATCTCTTGATGGTTTAACTATTTCATTTCTGTAACCAATAAAACTACCTCAGCATCGCTCAGCTTCGCTACACTCATTGATAATCTTTCTATAATACAAATATCACGTACATAACCTGCAGCGCAACTTTTTTGACACACTTAAAATGCCGTCGGCCGCCAGTTGAGTTGAGAAAACTTTCGAGTGGAAGGACAAGTCGATGTTCTTATCAGAGCGTTGCACTTTTGCACACTGCATAAAAAGTGGCAGGCTGTCGTTTACTCAGGCCTTATCTATGCCGCCCCATAAGAGGCCTGAGGGCGCACTGAGAAATTATTAAAATCGGTTTTTGAAAATGCATTTTCCCGGGCTGGCGGGGGAAAGGAAATGCCAAGGGGCAGAACTGGAAATTGACGTTTAGTCACGTACAGTGGTGCCCCCAAGTTGGCCAGGGAAATTATTTAATATGCGGCAAAGAAGTGGCAAAAAGTTGCTAAAAGACACGCACACATATACATATAAATGGAAGGACACTGGGAAAAAGAAAAGGAACTAAACGAAAATATTACAATGAAACTCAATTACACTTTACAATTTACCAAATATTAAAAATAAAAAGAGATAGGCATAATCTTTCCACACGAAACTCACATGTTCAATAAATTAAATTGACTATAATTTATATTTATTATTATTTTTTCCTAGTATAATAATGAATGTTAAGTGTTAACGTCACGAACACCAGCTTCTAGATATCCTAGAGCGAAGGTGGCAATTGGTGGGCTACTTTTGGGGATACCCCTACCTAACAGAGTGCAATTTTTGAAAGGAAATTCACACAGAGAATTAATGGGTCCAACTTTTCCATTGTTGTTACTGATCCCCGGACCGAACCAGACCAGACAAGACCAGACCGGGCCTTTAGCCCATTTGGCCTGGCTTTGTCTTGGACGGGCTGCAGCCATAAATCTAGCAATGCAAACGTTCAATCACTCCAGCGAAACTATGTTCGCCGGGTTTTTAGAAACTCGAACGTGGCGCCCCCAGCACATGCAGTGCATATCAAACCGTACTTCGTCTTTGGCTTCAACAAATAAATTCTGACGAGATTTATGGCGCAAAGTCCTCCCCAAGCCCTTTTTAGTCCCCCCTTCTTAACTGACATAAAAAAATACTAACATCTAAATATAAACAAAAGGCAGGGCATTAAATGGGGGGAGAAAGAGGAGACAAATTTAAAACGTGCAAATGCACGTGCTGCTCCAAATTTTCGAAATGCAGGGGATTTGGGGTTGCCTCTGGTGGGGGCTGCCTTTTGCGCTCCAGCGAGCAGCGGGGACCAAAACAAAAATAGACAAGTTTATGGAGCAGAAATCAACTTGAAAGAGTCTTTTAGCTTCCGCTTAAATATACAAAAAATATATACAAAACGAATGAAAGACAAAGGGAAAAGCGACAGCGGAAAAGCACATTGTGGAGGCGACTACCGTGAGATACCCTGGAAAGTTGTATAGGTATGCAATTTTTAAATGGGAAAATTTATAAATAAATTTATAATAACGTTAAGTAGGTAATCTAAATGAGGTAATTATTATGCAGTTAAAAGAGGTGCATTTAACATTTAAAATAATGGATAAACTATAAAACTCATGTTTATAATGTTGTTCAATTTTATATTTCTTTCTGGCAATTCTGCTATATATTTTACATTTTTCAGATAACGCAGCCACCCTTCGTTCCCATACCACTGGGTATCTAAAAGGAAACCTGAAGACAAAAGCATTTTTTTATATGTCAAAGCAAATCAACAATTTGTCACGGCATTTTGCATTGAATGGAAGCCAGAGGAACGGCCAGAAGGAGGAAAAATCTAGACGGAGGTGAACTGATTTATGTTTACTTCGCTGCTTTTGGGCAACTCAAAGTGACATTTGTTTTCCGCCTATTTTACTCTTTCGGAAACGCTGTTTCACTCAACCAATTAAATGCTCCAAAGGGCCGCCAGAAGATCAATGCTCGAGGTGTGGCCCACATCTTGCATGTAAATCAGAAAACTAAGCATTTCATAATCGTTTCAGTGAAGTTACAATTGACATTTCCGTGCGTCCGTGGGGAGTCTTGATTTTCCGTTTCGCTGCCTTATTGAAACAGCACCGAAAAAAGAAATAAATATCAGATTGTTTAGGTATTTTTTTTAAGATAAAGATAAAGTATTCAACTATTCTTCCAAGAAGACTCGCAGTACTGCCTTCATAACCATCAAGAATCGACCCCGATCAGCTATAACCTCACCCTTCTTCAATTCGGAAATAACCATTAACATAATTAAATCATTAGCGTAATGCTGCCATCAACATAACACACATTTCACCCTCAAGTGTCAGCTACCTCGGCTCCTAGCCCCGAGACACTATGCCCCTATAATTAGCCTGTGTTTCCAGAGGAGTAACTGGCAGTACCTCGAGGGCTCCTTGCCTCCGCAATTGATTTTACATGATGTGGCTTCGCTTGTTTGATAATTTGACAGCTTGCTTTTTGATATCTCGAATTTCTGGCGGGGTTATCGATTCAACTCCGATTTGGATTTGGTTTTGGCTTCTGTGAGGGTTGCTAAACGAGTTCAATGCTCCCTCACGGACTGGTTTTGACAGCGCCTGTTACTCTTGTCAGGTTGTCAGTTTGTCAGATGTCAGGGGCAGAGCGCATAGCTTGAAAATTGAAAATCCCAGGACTGGAACGTCTTTGGCTCAACTCTTGGATGCCGTAATTAGCCGGAATCCCAATCCCCGTATGTGGCTGCTTTCAAGCATCTTTTCATTGAGGCAAGCATAATCCTTTCGAACCCATCTGCCACTTGAATAAAATTAAATTAAGGAACCAAGCGAATAAGCTTCAAGAACCCGGTTGTCTGTGGTGATTAATTGGAGGCACGCGTCGTCGAGAGAACCGAAAAAAACCGGCTATATACCAGTCGTCAGACAACAGCCTGCCACATCTGTGGTCCAAGCCGATGACAACGGAGATTAGCACCCCTTCCGAATCCCAATTTTGGTTAGCTGCTCTATCTGCTGTGTGCTACTAATTACGGTCGGACTCTTAATTAAAGCAACTTCCATTTTCTTTAAACTGTTTGAATACTTTCGAGGCAGTCAGACGGAAAGGTGCTAAATTATGGTTGAATGGGTCACAATAGAGCTGGATTAACTTTGTGGGTTTTGTGAGTTCTTTACTATCTAAAGCACTTGATCCTAAGACTACAATAAAGACTCAGTAGATAATATTACATTTAAATATCCCATGACCATATTTTGGATATGGTTCACGGTAATTGCAATGTAAAATCGTAGATATTAAGCAAAGATATGGATATGGTTCACGGAAATTGCAATGTAAAATAGGGGATATTAATCACAAATAACAAATTTTAAACCCTGTTAATACTGAAATAAAAAAAGAACAAAGCTTTTCCAGTTATAAGCTGATAATTATCTTGCAACTCTCTTTTCATTATTTAACTAATAAGAATGTGTTCTGTCTAGCGGTCTGTGGACAAAACAAAATGTCTGGCCATTTATCTGATTTTGTCTGATTTATTTGGCTTCGTCTGCTGTAAGCTTTGCCTGCCTTAAGCCTTTTTATGTGTTCTAGTAGATAAGGCCTTAATTATGTGATTTAAAAACATCCAATATGCAACAGCTTGATGAAAATGCAACACACAAAACATTTTTGTTATTAAGTTATGTTCCACATTATGTATCACTTTTCACATTTTTTATTTTTGGCGGTCGTAAATCACTCCATTCCGTTAATTTATTATTATCACACTCTGTTATTTTTTATTGCTATTTGTTATTGACAGTGGCACGCGACTTTTGTGGCCGGCAAAATCAAAACAAACCATTTCAAAAACCGCACGCGAAGCACCGCGACTGTCCCGACCGATTGGCAAATCAGATTTCTTCCTAATTCAAATGGCGGGAAGAACGAGGAAACCGGGCTTTTTCCATTTTCCGCGACAAATTTTCTAAATAAAATTTGTTTTTCCAAAGGCCTTGTGTTTCACGGATTCCGACTCCGAGATGCAGACCTCTGGGATTGTGACCGAACGCGTTGCTTTTCGAATGAACATTGAAATATTCATTTGAAACCTGAAAAGGAAAGCCAAGCAGCGCGGGCTGCTTTAAGGCTGCCACTTCAGCTTTTTTCCCGTCACATTAGGATTTTTTTTTTAATTCAGGTTCCAGAAAAAGTTCAGAATAAATAAGATATAATATTTAAAAACATATATTTCGCTATTTTCAGCTTTTCTTAAAATTGCAATCATTGCAAAATTTGTATCATTGTGGAGATATTTCTCAGGCAAAAAAAAACTACGAGGAATTGGACAAACTGTTTAAATTAAATTAAATTTTTACTATAGAAGGAAATATTAAAACCGATTTATTCCACTTCTTTTAAAATATTTTTAGACTTTTTTAGAGTCAAAAACATATTTTTTGTTTGATTCAAAAAGTGGCTGCACTGGTATGTTTCGAATCGAAGCGAACCGAGACGAAGGCTGCCGAGGCAGAATTTGTTCGATTGAATATGTTTCGTGTTCGATGCAACGCGTTCGACAGCGAACAAATCTGGCGATGTTGGACAGGATTTGAAGGATTTCCTTTGGTAGTGTTACCGTTTGCACTTGTTTTCCAGGAAGTTTTAAAAAATTATCATTATTACAATTACAAAACACCAATTCATGTGTTGATTCCAAAGGCCTCTTACTAATAACAAGTTTTATTGAGCTAATCAATTTAACTTGTATTTAAAAATATTTCACAAATGCAATTAGAATATTTCAAACTTGCACTTTGAAGGAGATGAAAAAAGGGGGCAATGCTCGTGTCACAGCTGCTGGGGTCAACTGAACAGCGAACAAAACCAATTAAGCTGGCCTAAGTTATTGTTGGCCAGCAACCAAATCGTCGCAATTTAACAAAGTAAGCAATTATGGCAAATACTCGCCGTTTCGTGTCACATAAAAAGTCAATGTGCAGAGGGAATCTGCGGGACATGACAGAAAGTAAAATTGTTTAATCATTGAGCTTAATTTCAATCGGAAAACCAGTTTAGCACTAAGCCGATCAGGCACACTCAATTTGTTCGATCTAGTTTACGTAGACCATCGTAGAGGTAACTTCAATACCCTAACAAGTGGTGGCATTTATGAATTTAAAGACCTCGAAGGTCAAGTTCATGGTTACTATACGAGAGTACGTGATACATTAATAGGGGAAGATTGTCGAATAACTATTCATTTTTCAATGCTTAACAAGTATTTTTTCTTTTGTAAAAAAGTTGGTTTATTTATTTAATAATTTATATTTAGAAGGAAACCTGTTAAACTATTGGACAGTGTATCTCAACACCGTTTCTTAGAAATCTTTGCTGCAAAGTTTATGGCCATTGCGACTGGTCTAAGTGGCGAAATATGATTGCATTTACAGGCACATGCGAGGAGCGCCGAAATTGAGATGATTGAAAAGCCAAACGAGTTGCCGATTGAAAGTGCTATGGAAATCAGGTAAGCTTTCGCGAAAGGTGGGCGTGAAAGAAAGTGGATGATGATAGCGATTGAGCCTGTGCATACACCTAAAAAAAAAAAAGACTGGGAATGGCTTTAAGGCAACCTACACATCATTTGGTAATCTAGTTGTTCCTCGAGGAAAAGAGAATATTATCACATATATATTAGATATTGGATTAGGAAATGAGAACATTTTTGTATTGATAATTATTTACGCTGTAACTAACTAAAATTGTTCTTTATTTCTTTTCCGCATCTTTCCCTTTTTAACCTGCTACAACTTTAATCAGTGGAACAACATTTCTGCGCCTGACCCTTCCGTAGAAAAAACTAGTACTAGACCCAATAAATCTTTGTTTAGACAAATCCAAAGAGCATAAAAGCCTTTCGCCCGAGCTAGCACGCAGAACATACGATCCGACTGCCGCCAGATGTAGCTCCAGACTGACTGCTCCGCCACTGCCCTGGCCTTGTCCCCGGCTAATGGCATTAAGCCCTTGCCCAAAAAATACTAAGCATGCATTTTATTGCCTTTTGTCGGACCTCTGGGAACGCAGGAGCTGCGAGGAGCGGACAGGACGAAGGCGGACACTTTATCATTTCAATGGCAACCGGCGGACGCAGCTCTGTTTACTTTTCATTTTATAGAGCCTGTCCCAGGATCCCGCCCACTGGAACCAAGCCGGACATTGTTCACTTGTCCGCCGCTCCAATTGCTGAACGGTTCGTCTATGCAAATATTTTTATTTGCCTTCTGGTTATTGTTGTCCAGCTAGGAAAAACCACAAAAATGGAGTACACATATTTTAGTCAACCATACCTTTAAATACACTAAATACTTACATACTTTAAGGTTTTTGAAAAATTAAAAAGGTCTCTGATTTTTACTTCACTTCTTCAAGGCACATTTTTTATATATTAAAACATATTTGGATTTATGTTTATGTTGTCATGCTTTATATACCTTAGAGCTCCTTCTAACCATAAGGTTTCCATAATAAACCAATTCCTTTTCGCACAAATTCATTCATTCATCTTTGCCTCTTTGTCAGCTTTAATATTTTGCACATTTTGCAACTTTCCGCAGGGTTAGTTTCCAGAGGAATTCACTACCCCTAGTCATCAGCTTAATCAAGTTCTTCAAATAGCTAATGGTTCCCGGGGACCTAATTAATCCAGTATTTAGCATATAATTATGGAGTTCACCTGTTTTCCTCTTCCCCTGTCGCGTCAGCCTTTTCTCCTCTATCCCGGAAAAAGGTCCCCAGGGGATGGACAAACTTCAGGCCCAGCCCACCGCCAATTCAATTTTCCTTTACGACCCAGCAGCAACAACAACAACAACAACAACAAGGGGGGAAACTGGTGGAAAAAGTAATCATCGTTGCAATTGTTTCGCATTTTTCACATTGTGACGGAGGGGAAGATGAATGCCGACTTTGATGATGACTACTTCTGTGGGGCGGAGATGGGAGTCGTTCAGTCTCCCACTTACCATGTGATTCCTGCAGATGACAATTTCTGGCTAACCAATTCCTTTTGGTATGACTAATGGCTAACGAGTGAAATCGAAATTTTGGCTTCGATGGAAGCGCCGCTGAGCTTAAAGAGTTGCCTGGAAGTGGCCAACCCTTAGTCTGCCCTTAAATGTGACTCTGTAAGTGTGACTTTAGTTTTATTAAAACACCGGTCGCCGGAGGCCTGTTTTGAACATAAAACTCTGGGCTTTTGAGGCTGATCATTTCGGCGGGCATAGTCAACTAAAACAAAAAGAAAAATGTCAACATTTACCAAACAAAAAAATAAAGAAAATGGTGGTGTTTTGGAAAATTTTCCTCTGCGGATGAAAAGTCCTCGTGAATTTTTCGTTTCAAAAGAAAAAACAGGATGCATCTGAATGAACCGCCGGTTTCCATGGCTATAATTATTTTAATTAGATATATTCAAAAAAACCTTTTTATGAAGGCAAATCAGCTTAGTTTGTTAGTCTAAGAAACGTTTTTATTTCCAGGGTAGATTAAGGGTACTGTTAATAAACTACCAAGGGAATACAAAGAGCAAAATACATTTTCTATGATGATTTCCGATTTTGAATAAATGACATAAAAAAGTATGCAAGGGGATATATAAAGTAATTTGCGTTTTTTGTCAACTAAAATATATCCACAAAAAAAGGAGCTCTCGTAAAATGAAGTTTGGCAAGACCTTTGAGAGTCTTTTGACATCCGAATGGCAGAAGCATTATATGAAGTACAATGTACGTAATTGACTTAATTGATTGGATTCGAAGTTAAATAAAATGCCATCTTCAGGAACTTAAGGCCATGATAATGCGGGCCGTAGACGAGGCCCCGGAGGAAGGCGCATTGAACAGAATCTACTACCAGGAGTTTGAGACTCTCTTCCTGAACACCTGCCAACAGGAGCTAACCAGAGTGAATGATTTCTTCATTTACAAGCAGGCAGAGGCACGTCGGAAGTTGGCTACGTTGAAGTACCAGCTGATGCAAACAGTAACTCCATCGACTTCCAGAACCCACGAGCAGGAGGACAGTCCAAAACCGCCGTCGGCCAACAAACTACGCCTGGCCATGAAAGAGTTCTATCTAAGGTAATAATTTACCATATGCTCTAATTTAGAATTTGCTAAATAGGAAAGAATGGAACTCATTAGCACATTAAAGAAAAAAAAACTTTAATTTACATACTGAAATTTATGGATAAACATATGGACTTGAAGGCATTGCTATTTTAATAATTATGTTGCACTATTTATATTTTTACCCATATAAAATTCGACAACGACTTTCTTTTTATGTTTAAACTATAAAAAAGAATAATTTTAGCTGTTGAAAGTAATAATGCTTTTAAATGGCATGTCTTTTCACTGCAATGGACATTTTCATTTGACCCCCATCTTGAAGATTTTATAAAAATAACAGATAACTCAATAGATACAAAATTCAATATATATTCCAACTTATGATTTTGGCGTTTAATGAGAATTCATTGATATGCTCTGCATATTTATGCTATGCAAATAACAAGTTTAGATAGTTTTTCATGCTTTAATTTTAGTTTTAGGTTGTATTACGAATTTCATTCAAGCAATATGTTTTAATTTATAAATAAGTAGTTAAAGAGTAGCCTAATTTTTATTGATTTTAAACCCTGATATTGATTCTCTAAACAGCCTGATCATGATGCAAAACTACCAGACGCTCAACAACACTGGCTTCCGCAAGATCTGCAAAAAGTATGACAAGTATCTGAAGTCGGAAGCTGCGCTGTCCTGGTACGAGCGATTTGTTGTCAGGGCGAGCTTCACCATGAGCTTGGAACTGGACCGGATGATCGTGACCGTGGAGGAATTGTACACCCAATACCTGGCCAAGGGAGATCGCAATAGGGCCATGGAGAGTCTCCGAGTGCCGCCACTGGGTCAGCCAACGCCAGCGGTTCACCTCTTCTTTTCGGGGCTCGCCATGGGTTTGTTTTTCGTGGGGGTCATCATGTGCCTGATTGTGTGTAGGTGGCATTGAGTCATCAAATATTTCCCTCATAAGGGAATCAGTTTTAGTTACCTCTCTCACTTTCAGATTTCAGCTTAGATCTGACACCGGAGTTTCGGTTTATCTTCGTCAACCTATTCAGAGGACCCATTTCGGGAGTGATCTTCGGACTCTACTTGGCCATTAACGTGAATGTTTGGCAGACGGTGGGAATTAATCATGTGCTGATCTTTGAGCTGGAGCGACGAGACGCTGTTGGCGGAGTGAAGGCCCTGGAAATGGCCTGCTTCCTGGGGTACTTGTGCTCGCTAAGTGTTCTGTTGTACTTGCTGTACCAGGAGTTCTACCTGGACAACCCATACCTGCTGCCGCTGGTACCGATGGCGGTCATTGCCGTTATTATTTTCAACCCCATACGCATCCTTTTCTACTCGACCAGGATTTGGCTGCTACGCGTGACAGGACGCGTGCTCCTGGCGCCCTTCTTTTTTGTGCAGTTCGTCGACTTCTGGCTCGCGGATCAGTGGTGCTCGGTGGTCACTTGCTTCGCCGATCACTATCGCCTTGTCAGGTTCTATTTTCGCTACTTCATGGGCTGGCCCTCAGCCTTCGACTTTGGCCCAGACTACGCAGTTCCCGTCATCCGGATCCTGCCCCCCTGGTTCCGGCTCTGGCAGAGCCTGCGGCGATACCGGGATAGCAGCTCCAGATCCGCGGACTATCTGATCAATGCATTTAAGTATGCCCTGTCCATTGTCGTGGTGGTCTTCTCGACTGTCCAGGCGAAGACAAGTGGTGAGTGGTGAAGCTGTAGCCTCAGACTTGTGATAAAGTTGTACTTTACTTTTTAGGGAATTACAAAAGTTTGTTCCAGAATCCCTGGACTTGGGCTTATCTAATCACTGCCCTAATCTCCACATCTTACTCTCTGAGCTGGGACTTAGTGAAGGACTTTGGTTTGTTTAATGAATGGAAGGGTAAAAACCTATTTTTGCGCGATCATCTTGTCTATCCGAAGGTGCTCTCTGAACCTTTGTTTAAGTCTGCTTTAGGTCTTGATTTAATCAACCCTTTTTTCAGTGCTTCTATTATTTTGTAATTGTGGAAAATACGTTGCTGCGTTTCGTATGGCTTTTAGAGTTCGTATTGATTTATCACAAGGTTTTGGCTCCGAATACTGGCACCACAATAGTTTCTTTTTGCGAGATGACGCGTCGCTTTATATGGAACTTTTTGCGCTTGGAGAACGAACATTTGAATAATTGCGGTCAGTTTAGGGCCACTCGGGACATATTTGTAACCAGACTGAATCCAGAAGAGGAGCAGTTATTGGAGTCCATGATGGATGAGTCCGAGAAAGTCGGAAAGGAACACCTCGATAAGAAGTATTTTTGAATACATTTTGTTCAGTTTGTAATAAAAAAGGAAGGAGGAAATCTGTATTTAAACATCCGTTGGATTGGACACAGGTCCTCAACTCTCGAACTTTCATGAGCTGCCTTCCAATTGTGGCATCTTCTTCTCAAATACTCTCCCCCCTTTTCACAGCTCCAATTGCCAACAATTGACAGTCAATGAAGCGTAAAGCAACCCCAAGCTCAGACAGCAGGGACTTTCCTTCTCACCCGTTCGACTCTCGGCACACAAATTGAATAAAATTAATCTCACATTTACGAAATTAAAACCACAAATGGAATTATAAATTCAGCACAGAGGAGCAGACCATGTGGAAAAAACCAAGCCCGCAGGACAACAAAAGTTAAGCCAGACTAGGCACAAGGACATCCGACGAAGCTGGAAGCTGAAGCGCTCTCGGCCAAGGGACTTGACAACCTGCCATTGTGGAGTGGCCACAGCCAGGACGGACGGCTGCATTGTGGCCGGCTCGGGCGGAAGGTTAGCCTGATCCAGGGGGAGTGGTCGCTGCTCATGGTCACGCATAAATGCATGCGAATTAGGCAGTCACAGGAACACACGCACGTGAGCGGATTTGTCCCATGCTCAGCTCCAACAATCGGGGGTGGATCCGGGCCCCAGCCTGCATGGGAATTTCCTCCCCCTTAAAGGGCCCGTCCTCGGGGGTTACTTTCGAGCCAATTCCAGAAGGAAAGCTCGCTTACAAATGCTATAAATACACTTCAGCGGGGGCAACATATTGCCGGCATGTCTGCCAAAGCAATTTGCAGTTATAAATGGAGGGGGCTGACGGGATCAGCTGTTGCTGAGACCTTAAACATATCCAAGACAATTCCGGGAGCAGTGTAGAAAGGTCCTTTGATTTTAATTATGTGCGTCAGTGCAACATGTTGCTCCCACCAGAATTTCTAGAAAATCACAGCCAGAGCTTTAAAAAAAAACGGAGAATTTGGCAAGTGCCAGGACACTGAAAGACCCCGCAACACAAGCCCTCCATCCGAAATGCAGAAGCAGCTGTCGTCGTTAAAATGGTTTTGAATTTTGCATTCGAAAATTTCTCGGCAAGAAATTTTAATAGTGCACTGGGAAAATGTCTGTTAAGTTGAAGTTAAATAGAAATAGTAGTTAAAACCTATCCAAGAAAAAATAATTGATAATAAAAATGGTAATCGAATTAAAATGTAATTTTAATATTTTGAATTAATTCGGGGTGTGTTGTTATATCTATAAATATTCAGAGTAATTATTCCTAAAAGTTGATAATTATAAGTTAAAGTAGATCTGAGTATAGAAGCGAGTTCAGTTCGGTTTCCTTAATATAAATATAAATACTTTACTTCGAGTGTAATGCTTTTGGGGTTGCTATTTTGTCACCGTTCCGACTGCCTGGCGGGGAATCCCCTCGGCTGTTCGGGTCTAGGGCGACAGACCGCAGACATTATAAACAACGCTCTGGAGGTTCGCGTTCGCCTCCCGCTCCCCGTGTGGCAAGTGAAAGTTTGGTGGCGCAACCTTAAATGGAGCCCCCCAAAAACACGTTGCCTACCGCACAACTAGGCGCAAGGACGGCCATAAAAATCCCGTACAATTTATTTGTCTGCTCGACCAAAAGCGAACGCAAAACATTTCCGTTACGCATTTAAATTTCATAGTCAGTGAAAGTCATCAACACATTGGCCAGGGGCGGGGGCCAGAGTTAAACGACCAAGCTGAATGGGGGGCGCCGCACAAAAGCTTCCGCTTCCTGTCTGCAACTCCGAGGATTCCCCGAGGGTTGCAAACACAGAGCGAGCAAGGAACCCCAAGCCACAGCCCCAGCCCCAGCCAAGGACCTCCCAGCCGACATCGGGTAAATAAAGTTTTCTAATTTTGCCATCTTGCTTTGAATTTTTCAGAGAGTACTTTCCCCCTTGGAGTTTCCACCGTCAGCAGCAGTGCGGAGATTTTCCTCTCTTTAAACTTGTAGTATGCCAATTTTGTTTGCTTTTCTGGAGTTTTCCTGCCTTTTTTTCTGATGACATCTGTTGTGCGAGGTGTGAGGTGAGGCCAAAGTCGAGCCTGGCCCCAACTGCCTGTAATTTCCGGCAAACAAACCAATAAATCATATTAAACTTGCTCGGAATTTTCGGTAAGCGCAGAAAGAAATGCGTTCCGGATGTCTTATGACAGTCTATAAGAAATTCAAAGGAAATCTCTGACATTGGATATGCTGCGTTTGGGTGAAATGTTAGGGAGGATTTATGCAACAATTGGGAGTGGGCGTAGAACCCCGAAAGGAATTGACATCACCACAGTTTAAATAACGACAGAGTCCAGAACAAAGATTGTTTCTAGGGGAAGTCTGCAAGCTAAGCTAGATTGAGGGATGGTTGGAATATGTAATGCGATTTGCTAGATTTCGAAGTCAAAAAATTATGCTAAAAGCTTATTCTTAAATTTTTGTGTGCAATAATTAAAATAATGTGTGGAACACAATTGTTTTTAATGTCGGATTTGAATCAAATAAACGGGGATCTCAAAGTACTTGGAAACTTATTATTTAAATCCCAATTATAGAATTCAAAAGTGTTTTTTCCTGATTAACGTTAGCCACTTAAAGAGGAATTTAAATATAAGATATAAATCATAGCATTAGCGAGAGAAATCCATTTTATTTTTGATTGATATGAAAATTATTTTGTTTATTTATATATTTCAAGACTAGTTTTTTAATTGACAGTCACAAACAAATTAGAAATTTTGCAAGTCTGTCCATAGGGCCATTAAGTATCTTTAAGAAGGATTCTTAGTCTATACATTTTTCAAATACTTGAAACAATCGAAATATTATTCAGTTCGTACACAAACCTCAAGTATGTGACTTGAGTATAAGAGCAGCCAAGACGCATTCCACACTTCTAAGTATGGACACGAACCTTTGTCGGCAGGAAATAGAAAATTTGTATAATTAACCACAAGCTGAAAGCACGAAACGATTATTTTCGTCACATCGTTATTATATTTTTGTTTTTCAGCGGTGGTTTAAATTAAATAATTTTAGATATTACAATTTTTCATATGAAATTTTGAATTTTTTTTAAATCTTTGTCTCGCACCATCCTTTAAGTTCCACATACGTCTGGTTTTTGCACCTCGTAATAGCATATACAACAACACTGCATTATACAATCCACTAGTCTTAGCGGATACACGGACCAATGCCGATGTAAAAGATAACGAAATATTATCTCTCCATACACAAACCGCCAAAATGATGTAAAATTAAACGGAAATGAAAGAACCATTTGTACATATTAATTATCTAAGCTCGTTATAATTTTAAAAATATTTTTAAGTGTTCTCAAACAAATATGACAGTATGATAATTAACTAAAGACTTAAACTAGGCTCAGTCCCCTCGCCGAAACGAAAAAAAGAAATGACATTGTCACTCACCTGTTCACCATTTCATTGCCGTTCTCCAGGGACTGGGCTAACTGCTGCTGCTCCTGCTGATTCGTAGTGTTGAGCTGCCCGGCTGCTGGTGTGGGAGTCCTTAGGCTGCCGCCTATGCCGATTCCTAGTACCGAACCGCCGGAAAGGATGGCCGAGGAGGAACCGCCAACGCCAACGCCGATGGACTTGGTCTGCTTGGCCTGCTGCTTGAAGCGGCTGAGGGCGAAGAAGAGGGCAAGGACCGCTTTCAGGCGACCGCTGGAAATGTCGCCGGTGGTGATGTTCTCCAAGCCGCCGACCGACTGACTGCGTAGCACATGCAGGCACGAGTTGACGTTATCGAACTGCCAATGAAACGGAAGAGGAGACCAAATATTTATAGACAAAGTTTAAATCGTAGCTCAGAGAATAAATAAAATAAATACAAATAAAATCTATTTAAGCACAACGATGACTCATCGATAGAGCCCTTTGAGCCGCCTAATATAAATGTAAATCCTCGAGCTGCTTTATCGCCGCACCGACTGCGAGTCGTGACTTTGACATGACTCCCAAATGCGTTTTTTTATAGCTAATTTGGCCAGGCGTTCTTAACTTCTTAACTGCTTCACGCACCAGAAAAACCCTCCGGAATCAGGATCGACCAAAGCCGAACGAAACAACAACAAAAAACGTACATTAAGATAAAGTGTTCAGACATCAACTGTCTGTTCTTTTCATTTGTCAACACCGAAAAACAGTAAGTGGCGGCAGGTCGCACGACTTCAAGATACGATACTCTAGCTCCAAGCCACTCAGACTCTCTTGAACATTAGAAATATTTAAATTTACTATAACTTAAGCCAACTACTACTACCTTTTTAAGTGCCTAAGAACATTTCACTTTAAAAAGTTGGTTTCATTTCAAAAGCGCATTTTCTGACAGCTAACATGATTAACCACTTCTCTGGCGTTTTCAGCACAGAACATCTGATGTATTGTCAACACGCTTCCGAAAAGCTTGAGAAATTTGTCTTTTGTCTCTGGTCTGCTTCTATTTCATATTTTTATCACCAACTCCCACGTTGTCATAGAGCTTGTAACAATTTAAACAAAAAATCAAGGCGAGTACGTATGGTAAATGGAACAGAGAGGCAAATGTCGAAAATCAAAGTTGACAACAGACAAGACAGCAGACAAATGACAAACGTCTGCCGTCCGCCGTCTGTGTGCACTCAATTTGCTGCCAGAGTCCAAAAGTCGAAGCTCTGATGTTTGGTGGACCCCAATGCGAGGTCCACACTTATCAGAGGTAGAGGTAGAGCACAAACTTTAAGGAGCTGCTAAACTTATATGGCAAACTTTATAATAACTTTGCGACAGACAAAATGGAAGCGACTCAGCGCCCAATGACTTTGGCAAACAATTGAAAAACTATAATAAACGATAAGTTCAAGTTCAATGCCGGCAAGTATCTGCTAGATACTTTCTGCGACTGCTTTTTGGCGGCGGCTGTCAACATTTATTTTTGATAAAGCTATCTTTGGGAGTTGCTCCTCAGCCAGGCGGCTCCCTTTCCCCAAATTTGTTATATTATAAATTGAGGCGATAAATTTACATTAATTTTATCTCAGCTTACTTTGCTTCCGGCCAAGTTAGAAAGGCTGCTTATAAATACATAGCTGCAATTATCGATTTCAAAAGTTGAAGTTGTTTCTAGCCAATTTAATGACGCCTACAGAAATCCTCTAAAATATAGTATATATTTGCTTATCATTATATGGATTATATCATTATTATATTATGGAATTCTAAGGAGTTTTTCATTTCTTTGTAAACTCACAAACAAAAGAAAAATAAAGTAATTTGCTTTCATAAACCATTTCCGTAAGCTTATTGGCTTGGCTTTATTTAAAGATTTTCCGGGCTCCAACTACGATCGAATCATTTGTCACGAGCGTGTTAATGGTGGGACCTACCATTAGCCACTTGACAACATCGTTTCTTTTGGCCCGCCGATGGCTACTGCGCTATCGCCACTATCTCGATCAATCACCCACCGCGTTGACAGCTGCAAGTGTCAAACAGAGCGGTGCACTTATTTACTATTCGCCCCACAATGAACGGCGCCCGCCACAGTGGGGCGTAGATATTGTGTGTGCGACACAGTTAAAGCCCATTGAATTGCGTCGTCGGAAACCCGAGTTACGTAATGGGCAACAAAAGTCAAGTAAGCCACAATGGGTGGGGGATGCAACAAGATGTGGCAGCTGTTGCCCCTCCAAACCGCATCCACCAAGCATATGCATTGAAATCGCGTAACCGATACGATACTCAGGCGAAGTCTGCCGAAGCCGCAGAGCAAGGAGATGCTCCGAGTTACTGGCTGGTGGTGCCAGGGCAAAATATTGGGAAACTGACTCTCCACTCACTTCTTTCGCCAAAAAAGAGCACCGAAATAAATGCAAATAATATTGTTCATATCGAAGTTGTCAATTGCAGTGGAGGACGCACGGGTCCTATCAGAGACCCCTCCACTCAATGAGTTAACAGTGGGGCGAAAACAATTCGAGGGAGAATAATACAACTCTATTATATACGAGATAAAAATTATTTAAATTTAAGAACAGAAACTCAGTGAGCAGACAAGAAAATGAAGATGAATAAAATAAATGTTTGTTTCTGCCATTCTGCAAAAAATTTTCCAACATTAGAAATCAAGTTTTAAATGCAGAAAAGTTCTCCCGTGAAAACTAGGAAGAAAAAGACTGAAATCGATTAAGTTTAAGCCAAGTTATGATCAAAAACCCTTTAAGCTGTACGCGATTTTTAGGCAACAAATTTACCCATTTTTATACCCATGCAGGGTATTATAATTTTAGTCAGAAGTTTGCAACGCAGTGAAGGAGACGTTTCCGACCCTATAAAGTATATATATTCTTGATCAGCATCAACAGCCGAGTCGATCTAGCCATGTCCGTCTGTCCGTCTGTCCGTCTGTCCGTCGGTCCGTCTGTCCGTCTGTCCGTCTGTCCGTCTGTCCGTTTCTACGCAAACTAGTCCCTCAGTTTTAAAGCTATCTGGATGAAACTTTGCAGATATGCTCCTATATGCTCTCACTGCTATATATGTCGGAACGAGCCGGATCGGACGACTATATCAT
>VNJV01002804.1:0-17683 GCA_008042635.1 Drosophila nikananu
AGGCCGCTAAACTGAGCATACTCCCAAAAAAAAACCAAGAAAAACGCTGAAAACTCTGATCAAAAGTGATTTTATTTCAGTATAAATGGTGTGTACGAGTGCTATACGTTACGATTTAATGCTATTCCCCTACGGATCCAGCCGGAGTGCACCCGGAGCTAGCGCAGTGCTGGGCAGGGTCATGCTGGCCACTCCTGCAGAAACGCCTCCAGCCGCATTGCCGGCTGGTGACTCCGACGGCGCCGCTGGTGGCCATAGCAGTTCCGGCCGCCACTGCTGCTGCTCAGCCGGGCTGCAGTATGCCACTCTGGCCCGCCTCATAGCTGGCCTTTAGACTGGCTGTTCTGCGGCCCTGCTGCATCTGCTAGGTGGCCACGATCGCTTGACTGGCAGATGCCGCAATGATGCTGGAAGCGAAGGCTCCTCCGCCAAGCTGCTGCAGGTTGTAGGTCCCGGTGCGGCGGCCGCCTTTTCTGAATAGGCACCGTGCAGATGGTCTCTCGACGCTTTTCCAGCCTGCAGTGCCGCTGGCTGCTCATGGATCGTCGCGATGGCAACGTGCTCGTCGGCGTCCTCCATCACCTTGAAGCTCGAGCTCTCGCATCTCTGTGAAGCGGTCGCGCAGCACCCGCGGCAGGTGCTCGATCATCTCCAGGTAGTCCCCTAGGTAGAGCATCTTCGATGTGTTGCTGCAGGGCCGTAAAAAAGGCGGCAGCGTGTTAAGAAAATGTTTGGAAAACGCACGTGGTTGCACAAAAACTGCGGCAGTGTGACTGCAGAGGAAAGCTTTTGAAATGCCGAATATTCCGTAGTTGACTTAGTGGATTTTTGTCTTAAATGTATCTGGTCACACTTAACTGGTTCTAGAGCTATCGATATCGAAATATCGATAGTTTCGCACTCTCCAACACTAAAATTTGAAAAATACGTTAGCTAATATAATCAGCCGTTAAATTTAAATTTGAACTATAAACATAACACCGAGAACACGTGTTCCGTGCGGTCCCTGCAAGTCCGCTCTTGCAAGTGTTTAGCTAGTTGGAGTAAGAAGGGGAGAGCGGCCGAGCCGATGGGTCATCTCCCTCTAAATGGAGGCTATGTGGTTTGGGGCGGGGTCAGGACTCTAAGATACTCACGCCACGCAAAGACGGCATCCCGCTCCGTGTTCAGCTTGATCCACTCGAGCATGCTGTCCAGGTCGTCGGCATTGTAACGCGTTGGTAGCTGGCTACTGAAGCGCGTGGAGGCCGATACGGATGCGGATGAGTTGGTGGCGGTGGGCTCCCCTTCCTCCTCGTCTTGGGGGGACTTGGACGGCAGAGTTTCAGAAGCATCTGTGGGGGACTCGGCTTCGGCTTCCGCTTCTGCCTCAGCCTTGCGGTTGCGGGTTCTCATCCGGGCTGATTAGATCCTCCTCCGGTTCCTCTTGCGAATGCTTGTCAACACTGAGCAGCGGGTCGCCTGCACCGCCTGTCGCTTCTTTGGTTTCCTGCGCGCGCTCCCTCCTGCTCTTCACTGTTGCTATCGATCTGCGCCCGCAGCCTGCATGAAGTCGTCTCGGGCAGGAGGCTGCTCCTGGCGCAGGCGGGCCTGGGCGCGCTTGTAGCGTTCGTAGTCGTAATCGCAGCTCTTGAGCAGGCGGAAGCACTGTTGCAGCTGGAGCTATATCTGCCGATTGGACATGTCGCTCATGGACACACGGTGCTTCTCGAGAAAGTCCTCGAGCACATAGTTGCGGGCGCGTTCACGCTGCTCCTCGCTGACGGCGCTTTCATTAGTCATTAGTCAACTGCAGTCAGACGAGGAAAGGCGCCCCTGGTCTCACCATAAACAGACGTGTGCCGCTGTCGATGGATAATGCGTCCGACGCATATGCAGAGGTAGAACATCTGCAGGAAGATAAAGGGACGTCCGTAGATCTTCGCCACGAAGCTGTGGAACATCACATAGGAGATCACGCCGTATATGCCACCGAACACGTTCTCGCTGAGCAGTGTCCCGTAGAGAGAGCACTCACGCCGTGACCAGCTCCGGCAGCACGTAGAAGCGCTGCAGCACATTGACGCTGTGCGGGTACTCGACGTCCGTGACGTTAGTCAGCTGCTCGTAGCCGTGCCAGAAGTCCGGGCCGTCGGCCAGCCACTTGTAGAAGGCATATTACAGAGCGTCCTCCCGACGCAGCAGCGCCTCGCGCTCCAGCTGGTTCAGCTGCTGGATGTTGGTGCGCGAAGATTACGCGCACATGTTGCACGTACAGGACTCGTGCTGCAGCTCGTCACGCTTGCTCTGCTTGAAAAAGAGGTGCGCCTTCTTGTCCAGCATGTCCATTTTGTCTATGTGTTGCTGCTGGGCCGTAAAAAAGGCGGCAGCGCGTTAAGAAGCTCGCAAAATGTTTGTCAAAAAAACTGCGGCAGTGTGTCTGCAAAGGAATGTTTTTAAAATGCCAAATATTCCGTAGTTGACATAGTGCATTTTTGTCTTAAATGTATCTGGTCACACTCAAATGGTTCCAGAGCTTACAGAAATATCGATAGTTTTGCACATTCGAACACTGAAAGTGTGCCCATATTGTAGCTTTTATAGTGACGGTACTTTTTAATACTGATGAGAGGGTGTGACATCGAACATCGGTTTTTGGAAAACATCGATGTATCGATACATCGCCGATGTTTTTTCCAGCTCTAATCAGCCCACCACGTTTGTTTCTTCGCAATAACATTATCATCGGAATCCGTTGTGAAATACGCCATATCCATATTATTCGAAATTCAGATTCAGAAGCCATAGCGATTTATCACCCCGAGATCAACGCTTCTTTTTTCCCAGTAACCACGATAGTGGCCGCTCAGGAATGTCGTCGCAATTCACGTGCCTGAACTGCGATGCTCGCTTCGCCAGCGCTGACATCCAGCGTGAGCACTACAAAACGGACTGGCATCGCTATAATCTCAAGCGACGGGTGGCCCAGCTGCCGCCGGTGACGGCGGAGGAGTTCCAGCAGCGTGTGCTTAGCGCCCGCAGCGCCACCGATGCGGCATTGGAGGAGCAAAACATCAGCGTGTATTGCCATGCCTGCCGCAGGCAGTTCGGCAGCCAGAAAGCCCACGACAACCACCTGAACAGCAAGAAGCATCGCGAGCTGCTGGCCAAGTTTGAGCGAGACCAGATGACGGCCAGCGGCGGAAGCACCAGCACTTCGGCCTCTGTCTGCACACGGAGCGTGGTGGAGCCGCGACCACATCCCGCTTTGGCCGCCGCTGCGGCTGGAAAGGGTCGTCTAGCCTTTACGGAGCGCTCCACGATGAAGGACGATCAGGAGGGCCAGGAGATGGACGACGACGACGACGAAGACTTTGAGGACATCGAGGAGGAAGAGGTATGCCCGCCTTTTGGATAAGCTTCTAGAGTGTATAATATAAGGATCATTCCACAGGTGGACTCCGATGAATGGGACAAGATACCAGAGAATCCGCTAACCGAACGCGACTGCCTGTTCTGCCAGCACACAAGCGAGGATCTGGTGGAGAACCTAAAGCACATGTCCGTCGCCCACTCCTTCTTCATTCCGGACACCGAGTACTGCACAGACATCGAGGGCCTGCTATACTATCTGGGCGAAAAGGTGGCCAATTACTTCATTTGCCTATGGTGCAACGATCGCGGCAAGACCTTTTACTCCCTGGACGCCGTGCGTAAGCATATGGTCGACAAGGGTCACTGCCAGATGCTGCACGAGGGCATGGCATTGGCGGAGTATGCGGAATACTACGATTACAGCAGCAGCTATCCCGATAATGTGAGTCTCATAATGTGTTTGCATTGTTCTTTCATAAATCTTAATTCATGATTCTTCTCATTTCCCAACCAACAGAAGGACGGCATCGACATCGATGAGGAAGTGGTGCCCGATCTGCTCGACGGCGATGAATACCAACTGGTGTTGCCCTCAGGCGCCGTTATTGGCCACCGATCTCTGCTCCGCTACTACCGCCAACGTCTTCACCCGGAACGCGCCGTGGTCCTCAAGAAATCCGATCGCAAGTTGCACCGCGTTCTCAGCGAGTACCGGGCTCTGGGATGGACGCAGACCCAACAACTGTCGGCAGCACGCAAGGCACGTGACATCCATCTGATGAAGCGCGTCCAGTCCAAGTGGCAGATGAAGCTCGGCTGCAAGGCCAATAAGCTGCAAAAGCACTATCGCGCCCAGGTTTTAATTTAGACAGAAAAATAAATAAATAAAACAATCCCAAATTGTTGATTCCCGTGTAAAATAAATACAGTTTTTCCTTGTTTTTTTTGTTTGCTTAAATTAAGCGTTCTTTCTTTATATACATAGAATACATACATGTATTTATATATATATATATGCATGTATGTGTATATAGCCAACGAATTCTCGTCAAATAAAATTACATCATATAAATTAACAATTAAATAATGTTTAATTTTGATTCGTTTATATCAAGTAAGATTATGTCGGTACGATTACTAAAATTAGACAAAAAAAAAAATAGAAGTATCTATCGAGTAAAAAAAAGTGAAACGATTTACGAAAATCCTTCAAGTTGAGCGCCCACACGGAACCACAGGATCCAATACGCCTCTCCAGGGCGTAGGAGGCGTGTGGGCGCGGTAGTGAGAGCGCCAAGTGACTATTTAATAGATAAACTGCAGATGAGTGTGTTTGTGCGTGTGTGTGGGGGTCAATTTCAGCTAGTTAATGTTAATGTTTTTTTTTTTTAGTTTTGTGGGGGTGGGTGGGTGTATGGGTGTGTGTTTTGGTAGGTGGTGGCTAGTCGGAAGAGACATCATATCAAAATCGTGTGGACCTTTAAAGTTGGTTGGTAATTAAAACAATTCCAGAAAATCTATTTCTGTTCTCTTGTGCCTTTTCATACAAAGGTTTATCTTTGGTTCTCGGGATTATATATATTCTAGAACTCCCAAAGGCCTTGAGGCTACTGATGGTACACTGGCCAAGTCTCGCTACAACTTTCAAAAATGATTTCCCTTTTAATTTAATTTGACAATTTAACAAGTTTTAAGAGATTTTTAGAATATGATAATGGCTTTCAAATTTAATCCATTGAAATATTTCTTAAGGGGGTCTTCTACTTACGATTTTTTATGTTTTCAATTTTTATTTTAATTTTTTTTAAATACTAGAGGATCTGAGGAATACGTCATATTAAGGGTTTGGTAAAATTCGCATTCCTTCATGGGTAAACGAAGGCCGAAAGATTGCCACCTCCATACGTTTCAACCATTTTTCCCATCTTTAAACGCGTTTTCCCGAAAATCACATTTTTTAAACTTTCTGGTATCACTTCTACCAGTAGTTTTCATCGAATCAAACCAATTGTTTTTCTTTATCAAACAATTCTCTATGCTTCTCCGAGTACGATTTTTTTTTTAAATTTTTTGTTTAATTTTTACACCCTCCAACAGGTGAAAAAACATGGTTGAAAATGAAACTTTTTACAAAAAAATATTATATTAAAAACAATTTTTAATTTAAAAAAAATCGTACTCGGAGAAGCATAGAAAACGTAAAACTGAATATAAATAAAATTAATTTTTTTTTAAGTCGGGCAAGTTGAAGGGTAGTTATGATACCAGAAAAATTACCCCTAAAATTTTGATGACCCCACTTTGGCCCTATATAATCCACGAATGACCTGCTGTACACCCTTACAATTTCCTGTAGTGTTAAGTTTAAAGATATATAAAAGCAATAAAAGAAGAATTATGTCAATATCTTGTACAGTTTTCTCACAATTAATTTTTAAAAATAGGCCAAAATTTCGGCCTCGTAAGTAGAAGACCCCACTTAATGTAACTACAACCATTTTAGAGAACTTTTTAGTTGTCGGACTCGGTTGGTCCCATATAAGAAAATAATTATCGATTCAGTGCCAATAATATTTCCACCGTATTTATCGGTTTTGGACCTGTTTGGAAAGAAATTGAAATGTTCGTGACCGATGATATTATTAAAACATTTGATTGTCTTCGGATCAATGGTGTTTAAGAAAACTAAGTCTCTGATTACCCTTAACTTCAATTGAAAATTCTTAAGAAATTCAAACTCTAGGAAATATAATTTTCCAATTCAAATTTGACAGATTAAAGGATCCGTTTTGACCGCAAAGCAAAATGGAAATGGAAAAGCGAGAACAAAAAATAAAAGCCACACAAAGTGCCTCCCTATGATATGATGTTTTGATCTCTGTCTTGACACCACCCTTAAATTCTGCTGCACTGGCAAATGAAGACTGTGACTTGGACACTTGGGGGGTGCTGCGATGGGCTGGGACTTGGGCCTGTATGTGTTCCTGCGGATGTGTGCAATAAATAGCAGCAGAGAGCGGCGAAAAGTGGTGTGAACAAAAAAAAATCAATATATATAAATATATATATTAAAGGTATATAAAGCGGGCAACTCCAAACTTTCTTACTTTGTATATAGGCTAATGTATAACTACAGGATTCTGTTGAACACAAACGCCCACCATAGGCGACGACGAGGAGGCATCACTGCTGCTGGCTCCGGTCGTTGAATTGCTGCCGCCACTACTTACATTCTGGGTCACAGCAGGTCCGCCAACATGTCGCCTCTGGCCGGAGACGCTCACACCGCCTCCGCCGATGCCGCCAGATACCGACACGCCCGATCCCGCGGATGAGGACGACGACGATGAGGGCGGCAGTAGCAGGGGCATTGGCATTGGCATGGGCAGTTGTAGCGGCAGTGGTGGCAGCGGCAGCGGCAGCTCGCTCAGCGAGGCTGGCGCCGTCCCATACATCGTTCCAGCGGGCTGAGATGGATAGAGGAAGGCGGCATTGGCGCTCGACACTTGATTTGTACCGGGATTGCCACCGCCCCCCTGACCGCCGCCCGCCGCTGTAGCGCTAATCACACTAGAATCGGTCATCATGAGGTGTGAGGCAGCAGCGGCCGCCGCTGCAGCTGCTGCTGCTGCCGCCGCCGAGGACATGTTGCCGTAGTAGGGCATCGAGTTGGGGGCATAGCTGTTGGGCTGCAGCTGCAGGATCGCCGGCACCCGCATTCGTCCATGGCCATTCTGCGGTGGCATTGGTGGCGGATCACATTCCATTGCGTGCGGATAGCTGAGGCTACTGTGGTTGCCCATGCTGCTGCTGCTGTGGTTGATGCTGTTGCTGTTGTTGCTCTGATGGTGGCTGTTGCCATAGAGGCGACTGTGCCGGGCAGCGCTGCTCCCGGGACTGATGTGATTGAGGCTGCCCAGGCTATTACTGCTGTGGTGGCTGCTATTGGCCAACGAGGGCGGCGGATGTCCTACGGTTGGCTGCAGGCTCAGTGCGGAAAAGTTGTTCATCGCATTGGCCGCGGCCATTAATGGGTGGATAAGTGGGCCTGAAAAATCAATTAAATTGTTGGGTTTAATAAAGGATATATTTATATTTTCGTATGTAAATTGTCACCCTTTCCCCATAATAAATTGTAGTATTTTCAATACTTTCAATATATATATGTGTGTATTTTTTTTTTGTTGATTATATCATAAGATTTTATTAAAGATTTTTTCGCTTTTTTTGTAATTTTAGACTTTTTCTTTTGGTTTGCTTTTATTTTTGTGTTTTTTTTTCTTTATGAATTTGTTTTTTATTGGTTTGGTAAAGTTTTCCATTTTCAGTTTATCGTTAATAAATTATTTCGTACTTATTAAACTTAAACCATCATCTCTTCTTTATTATATTATGTATAAATGCCACATATGATTTCACGGGTCTATAAGTTGTCTGTTGTGTTTTTATGTGTGTGGGTGTTAAGGTTTTTTTGTGGTCTCCTTATTCAACTCTGGAATTCCTTTGTTTCTTTCTTTTCATATATTTTTTTATTTGTTTTGCAATACTGTTTTTGTTAACGAGGCTTCCCTCTTGCGGTTCTTGAAAAAAAAATGCATTATGGTCTCCCCGGATTTTCTCCCAATTCATTTAATTTATACCCCCATCTTCACCGTCCCCTTTCTACTATTGCACTTTCGCTACGCTTTTATTTTCGATTCCGTTTCAAGACTGAAGCGGCATTAACATTCGTGTTCGGGCTTGTTAAGTTCGTCGCGGTTATCGGTGATCGATTATCGAATATCGTTACTGTTACCGTGAATAACCTTGCATTTTTCGTTATTTTCAGTGTGTGTGTGTAGTGTAATTATGTGTTTCGTTTTTTTCTTATTGTGATTTAAATTTATTGACTTATAACACTCGCTTCTCTAGTTTTATTATTTTACACAAGTTTCGTTAAGTGTCTCTCTTGGTTTCTTTTAAATTCTTGGATCTTGGTTGTGGTTTCTTTTGAGGGCTAACCGCGCTAACCTCTAATATTAATTAATATTTATTTATATATTTCGTATCCATTTGTCGGCCGTGAGTTTGTGGGGGTCTAATAAAATTAATTGAGTTTTTCTTTTTCTTTTCGTTTTTGCTTTTTTTTGCATAATTACTTGTAAGTGTTATTTATATAGACTGTAGGTATGTTAATTTATTAAATGCTAAAGGTTCATTTCTTTAGTACGTACTGATTTCATGCTGGCTATAAGATTTCCTTCGCTTAACTCTGATTTCCCATACATTTTCCCTTGCTTAATATCAACTTTACCGTTTGTTTATTATGACCGTGAATTTTGCTTAGTTTTCTTATTCGTTTCCCCTTTTTATTCTTTTTACAGACTATGATTTGTGTTTGGTTATCAACGCGTATGATGCATATTTGTCGCTCTATCGATAAATTATCGGCTTCATTAATGGGCTATCGCATTCCAATCGTTAAAATTAAACCTATCATATATATATATATATTTATATGTGTGTTTATTTATCGCTCTTTCGATTCTGAGACTTTGTTTTTGTTATTCAACAAATTTAGCCAATTTATTTATTAACAAGGCCTGAACTTTTCATGGAATGATGCTGCAATCGAAAAAATTTAGAGGTTTACACGAGTAGTCCTTTTTATTTGTTTTACTTGTGGGAGCTAATATTTATTGTGATCCTGTTTTTCTTTTTTTTTTTGCTTTGTTTTGTTTTGTATTTTTATCACAAAAGAAAGCGGCTACCGCTTGCTCGCTCGCTCTAATTCGCCTCGTTTCCTGCGGCTACCGTTAAACGGAATCCTTGCAAAAAATCCTCGAAAGAGAGAGAGAGAGAGGGAGTGGTTGAGTAAAATAGAAGGAGGAAGTCATTTAACTATTGAATACCCTTTAATGCCCATGGAAACCTTTACAAGTATTTTTCTAACCAAAGAGGACAACAAAGAAGCAAAATCTTTGTGATAATCCTTAACTCATTATTGTAAAATCCGAATTGAAGAATACTTTTGTAAATTAAATATACGAATAATAATAAATTAAAGTGGCTGCCAACTTGTTGATACATTTTTAGGGGATTTCAAATCCTTATCACTTTTTGTAGCACGATAGAGCTACTGCAAGCTAAGAATAAAAAATTATAATTGCAAGCAAAAGTTTGAAAAGCAGAAAAGGGCTCATATCCGACCCTATAGATCATATATTTTCTTGGTCAGCATTTAAAGAAGATCGATCTAGACATGTTCGGCAGAAAACAAAAATTTTACACTTTTAGAATTGTAAAATTATTTGAAATTTCAAACTCAATATTTAGAATTGAAAACCTAATGAAAACTAACACAGAAACTCTATCCAAATTTAAATAAATGCTCAGTTATGATACTTTTAAACGATTCGATTTCATCAGAAAAATAAAATTATAGAAATATTAATTATAGGTGTAAGGGAATACCCACTTCGGCTTCTTGAAGTTAGCTTTCTTTCTTGTTTGTCTTTAAAGTTGATATTATTTTAAAAAGGCAATAAAGGGTCCTCAAAGTTACGGGGCCGAAAAAAGGGAATGTAAATGTACTATAGATGTACAAGCCATAATTAACAAACTGTTGTTCTTTTATTGTTGACCTTTAACTTTTTTACTTGACTTTGTTTTATGCTTATTGCATTCTTTACAATCGTTTTGCTTCTAGATTCACGTCTCGATTTTTACATGCCTAAGTTTTACACTTTTTACAAACTATGATTTGTGTTTAGTTTTTAATTCGAATGTCGTATATATCGCTGAGATCCATATCGCCTCGTCCTTTCAATTTTGAAATACTCATAGTAGCACTTACTTGAATTTTGAAATATTGGATATCGCTCATATTACCTTTTCGTTCTTCGAATATAAACGAATTTGCTGGGCTAACCGGGGGGCTAGCTTTTTACAATGAAAGAGAAAACGTACCAAAACTGTAGCAAATTACTTTTCATATCCTATTTTCAGGCTTCATAGAGTGGTAATATCAATTCTCTGTTGTGTTTTTAAGCCAAGCCAAGCCCCCGGAGAGCCGCAAATCCGTTCATGTTCATTCCACCGATTCGAAAGTAGCCACATTAGTATTGCCGAAACGATATATACATGTGTACTGCTAAGGGATTGCTGTTTTGTTTTTCTCTCAGTGTGTCGTGTCCTTCTTACTTATATGCATATAAGATGTAGGTATGTATATGTATGGCAGTCGTTAAGAAAGTCGTTAAGGATTCCTTGCTTACATATATTTCTTCGTCTTAATAATATTACTTATTTACTTGCATACTTTTCATCTTTTGTTTCTTCTTTTTCAACAGTTTTTACTTGGTACAATGCTATGACCCTAAGTACTTACACTTATGTAAGTGCCTGCCGCCTTTTGCGGAACGTAAGTTAGACAAAAAAAAGGTTAAACATTTTACACATGAGATTGTATTTAATCCGATCAGAGCGTTTAAAATGCGTGAGCATATTACATATTACATATATACTAAGTAGAAAAGAATAAAAAAAAAAGAAGGGAAACAGAAAGTTGTGGTGTAGTTTTTATGTTGCAAAATATATAAGAATAATTATTCTTGATTCCTGCGACACTGGGGAGAGGGAGATACACAGAGTGTGTGAAAGAGAAACGTGACTATTTACAAGTTGTTTATTAAATACAGTAATAACTTGGCCAACGGCAACTGTTGCCAATGTTGCCAGCTGCACACACTGCCTGTTACTCTAGCTGTACGTTGCATGTTACTTGCTGCACACGTTTCGTCATGTTGCCGATTCCGCGTGCCACTAATGTTGCTAATGCTGCTGTTGCTACTGGTGTGATGTCCTTGATGTTGATGTTGCTGCTGCTGCTGCTGTTGCGGGTGCAGATGCGGATGCGGATGTTGTTACTGCCGATGTTGCCGGTCATCGGCGATCATCTAATCATCATCCATTGGCATAGCATATTTGTATTTGGTTTTGATTTTTATGTTATCGTGTTTGTGTGTTCAAAAAAGAGAGGAGTTTATCATTGACTTAGCGGAGGATGCACAACATAGCTACTACTTTTAACAAATTCGTCTCCGTTCTTCGCCAATACAGCTAATTAATTAATTTAGGAACTGAGCGCCAAACTAGTGATAAAACAAAACAGTTCTTATTCTTGTAGGGTGTGACCAAAGACCTTATATTAACAAGATGGGCAAGTGCTGCCTCAAGTAAGAGTTCATGTTTTTATAAAGTCTTTGGTGTAACTAACATAAGTGCAACTAAATAGTACAATAGTAATTAAATATAAAATACAAATTATAAGCCAGTAAGTACACACAGTTTCATAAGTATTAGGCCTAATATAAAACAATATTCGAGAGTACAGGATGGATTTCTTTACGGCAAATCAATAAATAATAAATTCATTTCGATTGTATACACAACAAACACACACAGAAACACACGAAATACCAAATAATGATCGTTCTATGACACTACAACAAAATCCAGGGAGCAAGATATAGTCTCGATTAGCTCCAGTCAAAAATGATCAAATAATCAACAAAAAATCACAAAGTTCGCTAGCTACAAATGCGGAGGAATTAGAATTGATGGGGTCAATACGCTAGGATAGATCAAGGATCAAAGGTGCCCCATGAAAGGCACCCTTAATTTCAGTCCTTAAGGCCTCTGTAGCCTTTTACTTATACGCTTTATCAAATCGATTGATAAATTATTACTCCGAAACTTTTATTTGATGAAAACCTTCGAAAATGATTACTTTATTTGAAACTCTGTTACCTTAGGAACTTTTTTCTTCGGCAACACGTTTGATTGGTCTTGAAGTATATAATTCTTGAATCTTGAGCTTTATACCTTCATGTGGCATAGCTTCTCTTGAATGCGTTTTCTCGAAATTACTTACAATTTAATTAAATTTCACAAATGATTCTTCGTTTCGTGGCATTTTGACTGCCTGCGGGAATACACATACTCGTAAATAGTCTACAGAAGGCAATTAGGACCTTTGATCGACACATTGATTGACTCTAAAGTGGGCATTCCAAGTGGCAGCAAGTACTCACCATGACACTGGGCATCCGACGCACCGCCGGGACCCGCATGCGGTGGCAGCGGCAGGGACAGTGGCAGGGGCATCGACTGTTGTTGCTGCAGCGCCGCAGAGGATCCGCCCCCGACTCCGGATCCCGTTCCCGAACCGGAGGAGCCTGCGGCTGAGGCTGAGCTAACTGCTGCTGCCGCTGCCGCAGCGGCTGCTGCGCTGGATGAGGAGAGCGCTCCGCTATTGCTGCTATTGCTTGCTCCCAGGCCGCCGCCGCCGCCAGCACCCCCGCCTCCGGGTCCGCTGGAGCCACTGGAACCGCCAGCTCCGCTAGAGCCAGAGCCACCAGCGCCGGCATTCGCAGTGGCGCTCGCACCGCTAGTATTGGTCGCCTCGTCCGCCATGCGCTTAAAGAAATTGTGCTGCAGGGCATAGTAGGGCGTGACCCGGGTCTTGGGGTCAAAGTCGAGCATGCGCAGGATCAGATCCTTGAACTTGAGATAATCGGAGACAGAGTGGCCCGGTTCATCGAGACGCCGGCCACCCGGTCCGCCAGTTTCCACGCCCAGAATGTCGTGCAGCTTGCGGGATCCCGGCGGCTTGTACTTGCGTCCATTCTGATTCTTCTTCAGCACATAGGAGCCATCGGCAACGATTTTGTCAAAGAACTTGCGGGTCTTGTGCGCCTGATCGAGCAGGTACTTTGGCGGCATGCCCAGCACCTCGACAATCTTGTTCATCTGGTCCATCTCGTTGCAGCCGGAGAAGAGCGGCTCTCCGGTGTGCATCTCCACCAGGATGCAACCGAGTGACCACATATCGATGGCCAGGTCATACTGAATGCCCAGCAACACCTCCGGCGAGCGATAGAATCGCGACTGTATGTAATGGTAGATCTAAAAGAGATGGAAAGTTGAACGGCTTCCAAACGTGGGAAAACTCCTGTCTACTCACCCGCTGGCCCAGCTGACAGGAGCTGCCAAAGTCAACGATCTTGATCGCCGAACGCTTCGGGTTGCACAGCAAGATATTCTCCGGCTTCAAATCACAGTGAATAATGTTCAGTTCGGGGGTGCTGAGGAACAGCAGCGCAGTGCATAGCTGCTGGGCGAACTTGCGCGTGAGGTTCAGCGAGACGCCCCGGAAGTTGGTGTTCCGCAGCAGGTCGTACAGGTTGTATGAGAGCAGCTCGAACACCAGGCACAGATGGTTGCGCCACATAAAGTGCCGTTTGAGCTTGACTGTGGAACGAATGGAAAGCAATTCATATTTAAACAAACCCTGAACGAGCTATGTATGTATGTACTTCTGTGGGAATACTCACCGATATAGTATTTGTTTTCGGCATCCGCACGATTCATCATCTCCAGCAGCTTGACTTCGATCTGTGCCTGGTTTAGGAACGGTTTCTTATTCTTAATTATCTTGATCGCCACATGGCATTGCTCCTCGTGATCGTAGGCCTTTACCACCTGACCAAAGCTGCCCTTGCCTGTGGAAGAACACATTAATTCGGTTAAGTTGGGTTCGATAAATCAAATCAGTTTTTATCTGCCTCACCGATCAGCGAATCGATCTCGTAGCGATCCAGAAACTTTTCGCCATTCTTGATTATATAGTCGTGATTATCGTCATCATAGCCATCGTTGTACAGCTTCCGCTCCTTTTTATTGGACGAGTCGTCATCGCCCTGCGTTTGCTGGGCGCGGCGTTTCTTTTTCGCATAGTAAACCTATAAATACAAATTTTTTGTTTGCATTTAATAGGGGGTGAATTTTTAAAAATGTTTGTCATTTTACAGAATAGCTTTGGCTTCTTAATTAAAAACAAAACGCCCTTGCTAGTAGCAAGGAAGCTTCAGTTTTAGGTTCAAGACTCCAATGGCCACCTATCCTTCGGCTTGGGATGTGCTAAATCAAACTATACAAAAATTGCGCGCCGCTCTTTTTTCTGTACTCTTTATTTTTCAAACAAAAAGAAAAAAAGAAAAAAACCTTCAAACACCCAAAGAAACGCTTAAGGCTATTTATTAATTAAACCCTTCCACCTCGCCCATAGAATAAACAAAAAATATATTGCCCCGTCTGCAGGTGGTAAATTTAATTAATTGCATTGCGTTGGTCAGCTGACAGTTATCCCGTTATTTCCACTTCATCAACGCTACCAAAATGAGAAAATAGCGAAAACGAGAGACACGAAAACCGGCAAATGGAATAAAAATAAAGGGGGGAAAGCGAAAGAGGGCGACGCCCCTCTTTGCCGCCTCTTAGCTCCCCTCCTCACGCTCTTCACTTATTTTTCCCATTGAAAGCATAGGGAGCGGGGGTCAAAGGAAGGAGGAAAAAAAAAGGTTGCATGCAGCTTGACGAAAAAAGTTGTTGCTAACGCGGCAAGCTGGTGGTGGAGCGAGCGAGACAGCGCCACATTGCAGACGCTGCCAGAGAGCTAGAGAGCGACTGTGCAAGTGTGTAAGAGAGCGGGTAGAGAACGTTAGAACGGTATAAACATTTTTCAACAACGCCTAAAGGACGGCTGCAAAAGCTGTCTTTGTAGGAAGAACAACATACCTTTTTGTTATACAGCTGATTATAATTTAATTAAAAAATATTTTTATAGCTGAGAACGTAAAAGCATTTATTGCTGCAGGATGCTTGGGTTAGATTTTCTCTCTCTTTTAAGGAAACTCTCTTGGATACTCTTTCGAGCTCTCTCTTCCTGTCTGCTCCTGGCTCCCTTGCTTCTCTTACTCACTTGATCTCTCTCAGAGAGGCAAAAAACTGTAGCATACAAAACGGAGACGGCAAAAAGGCAATTGCAGTACAAATACATTGGAAACTCAAACTGCAGCCTGTAACTGTAACTGTGACTGTAACTGTAACTGTAACTGTCACTGCAGCCATATGACGTGTGTCAAGAACAGCAATCTGCACCTGAGCACCTGTCAAAAATAGCCGCTGTTAAGAGACATCAATACATCAAAACCATTAACGTTATTTGGACCAAATGACATTGTGCCTTTGAACCACAATCGTAATAAATTCAGAGTTTACTTGCACCTGTCTTTACTTTGTGGGTTAAATTATACATTAAAATTTCTCAAGAAAAGATATATACATAAATAACAAAATAAAAAATATATCCTATAGAATTAAGCAAATTTCGTTTATTGTATTATTTTATATATTATATTATGTACTTTTATTTATATTATTTAACATACTGATAGTTCTAACAATGGTACACACATATATAGTATGTGTCCAAAGAAGAGGACAGTCACCCAATGGGGCCATTCAAGGTAAAGAAAAAGCAATTGGGGACGACGCCTTATCGCATTGTCATAGTATCCTTATACATATGACAGTTGTCATGAAAGCAAAGTATTCGTATTTCAAGCATTGCAGGCGCCTTTTTGTTTAGAACTTGGCAGGAAAACCGCGACAGTTGCGTTGCGTGCCGTGCGTCTTGGCTGCTTGATTGCCGTCTCGCTTTTCTTTATTTATTTATTTATTTTTTATTTTGGCTGTTGTCAACTGAGGCGGCAGACGACGTCAATCGAAGTAAACTACTGCGAACGGGTTTTGGTGTGGGGGGATTGACCCAGCAATAGGGTCAAGGACAAACGTATCTTTAGCCCAGCTCAACGCCACAAATATCCGCTGTCAGCAGATAGTCACACACTAGAAAAACCCCCGAAAAATTCCGATCGTCATAGGAGCAACGTGACGGGATGGATGCCAAGGTTTTCTTGAGTGGTTGCACCGCGAAATAAAAAAATTACTTATAATATTAAGACTATTTTTTTCTTAGGATTATATAAATATTACAAGAACAAACAAACTCTTACCTCGTTGATGTGCTTGTAGGTCTTTATCAGATCAACGCTCAGCTTGCGTAGCGGTCCTGAGGAGGGATCCCGAAAATGGGTGGGAATACGGGCCTGCATAGCGCGCACCTCCGACGACGACGAGGGACTAGAGTGCTATGGAAATGAAATCGAATGGAAAAATTATATCAATTGGTTTTTATATTATGGTTGGGTGTCGGGTGCTACAGGGGGGTCTCTGCCGGAGTATTTTTCTTTCATTAAATAATCCTATATCCTATATAGAAGAACGACTACTGGTGACTGGGTTTGTATAGATGAAGAGTCCAACAAAGATTTAGTATATCAGTATTATATCTAAGAAAAGAGAGTTAATCAATTTCTTCCTGCTTTGTATATATAAGAATATATATTTTACCCCTTAAAAAATAAAGATTTTTATTATGGATATTTATTTATGTAATTTTAGACTTTTCTTAGTTGCTTTTGTTATATTTTAAGTTTTTTTATGTAGGGGAAAGGTGACAGTTGTGGACACCACTTTTTAAATCACTTATATCTTTTTACCTGGAGCGTATTATGCGGACATATGCATATCAATGGAAAGCTAAAGACCTTAGCTAACTAGTTTTCGAATAATTACAGTGATATCTATCACTGAAAGAAAAAGTTTTAAGTTTTTGTAAAATAGTCGTTTTTGCCACTTCCAGATTTTAAGGGGGGTTGTGGACACCTTTGTAGAATGTGCTAAAATTAGGAAAGTATCAAGTTAAACGCAATCAAATGAAGAAAAAATGAAAGTTTATTCATTTGTAAAGTCAAAAAAAAATGCTACGCATGACATCATTCGGAATCAGAATCACAATTCGCGCATGTGAAAAAGCTGGTAGGCATGTCAGCACACTTGAAGTGCTCTGCCCGATCCCATTCAAGATCACATTCATTGCAGTGAACGGTGTTGGAGGCGGTCAATTTTTTTGGCAACATCTTAATGCAAATGATTTAAAAGTCCTTATGTTCCTCGTCCGACGACTTCTGCTTCTTGGAAGGCTTAGATTGTTTGGCACGTTTTGCAGGTGTTTTGGCTGGCGTTGATGTCCGATCGCGCTTAGATGGGTTTTCGGCTGCCGTTGCCGTTGAAAATTCCTTGGCAAGCTTTTTGAGTTTGCCAAATCCTTGGTCGTCTTAGCCGCTTTTTTCGATGCACGTTCGTCAGCCTTTTGCTTCAAAACTGTTAAAACTTGGACTTTTTTCGAATTTTTCTTGAGCGACATGACTAAAAACATCGAAGAAAATTACAAAAACATTATTAAAATATATTTACTTATTTACCTCGCCCTATAATTCAAGGTTATTAATGTTATTACTATAAAAATCATTTATGTTGACATCAACGGCGATATTTAACGATTTGTCAAAAAAAAATTGGGTGTCCACAACCCCCGACATTT
>VNJV01002805.1:0-29475 GCA_008042635.1 Drosophila nikananu
CTATGTCTCAAATTTTATGAAAATATGTGAAAAATTGGCTTAGTTAGATTTTTTCATCAAAATTTTCTGATCGGTCCTATGACAGCTATATGATATAGTTGTCCGATTTTGATCAAATTAAAACCGAAATTCAAGAATAACACAAAATGGCCATATCTCAAATTTTATTCAAATATTGTAAAAATTGGCTAAGTTATAATTTTTTTCATTAAAATTTACCGATCTTTCCTATATAGCTATATGATATAGTCCGCCGATCCGGCTCGTTCCGACATATATAGCAGTGAGACTATATAGGAGCATATCTGCAAAGTTCCAGATAGCTTTAAAACTGAGGGACTAGTTTGCGTAGAAACGGACGGACAGACAGACAGACAGACAGACAGACGGACAGACAGACGGACAGACAGACGGACAGACAGACGGACATGGCTAGATCAACTCGGCTGTTGATGCTGATCAAGAATATATATACTTTATAGGGTCGGAGATGTCTCCTTCATTGCGTTGCAAACTTCTGACTAAAATTATAATACCCTGCAAGGGTATAAAAATATATATTTATCTTCATTGTTTTGGAACAAATTCTCATTTACACCGAAGCATGGTAACTATTTATGGCTTCAGAATTACAATTTGTATGCCTTAAAATAGCACTTACAATTATGGTATAGAAACGTTCCAAAGTAGTAATTAAAATTTTCATTTTAAAACACTACACATACATACAAAAATTATTATTTATCCAACATATATGAGTGTTAAAAATTACGTTATCTTTATAAGAGATACTTCAAAAGAAAATAACAAATCAATTTGAATTCAAATTGTTTCACTAACGGTCTAGCGGTCTGTGAAATAATGTAGTTTGTTAAGTTTCCGTTTACTTTCATTTAGGAATTCCAGAATAGGAACATCAAGCCGCAATTTTGAAATGGAACACACTATGCATGGTATTTCCGGAAAATGGAAGCAGGGTCACACTCCGCCTGATAAGTTCCAACGGAATGTGAATTAGAGTTGTCGGATTTCTTAAAAAATATCGTATCGAAGATATTTTTTTATAAAAATAATAATAAATAAAATATCACATAGAGTCATAGTCACATAAAAAAAGATATTTTTGGGCAACAAAATATTTCGCGATATAAATATATCATTTTCAGAAAAATATATCGATATGTTTTTATTTTGATATCTTCAACAACCCTATTTGTGAATCACAAAAAAAAAGATTAAGTAAAAAGTGCAACAGAAAACACACACCTAATTTTAGACACACGACACAATGGCCGCCACCCTCAAGCCCTACCTGACCGCCGTGCGCCACTCGCTGACGGCGGCAATGTGCCTGCAGGACTTCCCCTCCCAAGTGGTAGAGCGACACAACAAGCCGGAGGTGGAAATCTGCTCCAGCAAGGAGCTTGTTCTCACGCCCGTCGTTGTGTCCCGGAACGAGCGCGAAAAGGTGCTGATTGAGCCCTCCATCAACTCGGTGCGCGTTAGCATTGCGGTGAAGCAGGCGGACGAGATCGAGCGCATCCTGTGCCACAAGTTCACCCGATTCATGATGCGCCGCGCCGAATCCTTCATCATTCTGCGGCGCAAGCCCATCGAGGGGTACGACATCAGCTTCCTGATCACCAACTTCCACACGGAGCAGATGTACAAGCACAAGCTGGTCGACTTTGTCATCAGCTTTATGGAGGAGATCGACAAGGAGATTAGCGAGATGAAGCTGGCAGTCAACGCCAGGGCTCGCACCTGTGCCGAGGAGTTCCTCAAGCGCTTCTAGGTAAGTTCTTCCGGCTTCTGAAGATACTTATTAACACTCAAATGCCCAATTCAGGTCAATGAGCTGCTTGTTACGACGCATTTAGTATTTCCATATCGGATTCAAGAATAAAGACGGCTTTTTTATTATGTATTTTACTCGGAATGAGTTTTGATCAATTGGGAGCACTTGGACCGACCCACCACATTACCACGGCGTTCTCATAAATCACTTCCTGATCCGACCGCAGCTTATCCACTTCCAGAGGCCTTTGTGCCTCCTCAACAGTTGCCGTGCCGTTCATGGTTATATCGTCGGTTGAATCGTTACCGATGAAGTGATACTGACCCGAACCGGTGGCTAGAATTGGCAAGATCGGATTCAAGGCGATTCCGTTGCAGCAATCAGTGTGCAGAGGCAGTGAGGTTGCTTCTTTGCCACCACCAAGATCCCATATATTGAGGGCACCTTTCGTGTCGCCGCTGAGCAGCCAACTGTGACCTGCCGTGAAGTCGAACTGGATGCGCTGGTTGGTGTCCACGTTGCGCTGGAACTCGGCCACCGGAGACTTGTAGTTTCGCATATCCCATTGCAGAAGTTTGCCGCATTTCCGTGCTCCGCTGAAAAGGTAACACTCCCCGGACGCACCCTCAGAGTATCGCAGCTGGGTGATACCGCCCTTGTGGCCACCTAAGGTGAAAAGCGGACCCTGCTTGGGGCTGCAGCGGAGGTCAAAGTGTTGGATGTAGCCGTGCCAGTTTCCGCAGGTCAGGGTGTTCGGACTTTCGCTGGTTTGAGCAATGCACGAGATGGCAAACTTTACGGGATAATCGTCGCAGATTCGGCCGGGCCTGGAAAAGCGTCAATGGTCCTTGATTAAAAGGTGCAAGATGTCTCTTTGCATGGCGCTTACCTGCTCGTATCGAAAATCTTGATGCAGCGCTTGTAGCCCGCAAAGATCCGCTGCCCGTCGGCGGAGAAGGCCAGCGAGATGGCCGCCATGACTTCGTCAACAGCGTCATACCCACTGTAGCTGCATCGCAACCTCCCATCAAAGGCATCCCACATGTGGATCGGCTCGTGTTGGCGCGTGGCCAGCCAGCTTAATTCGAAAGGAATTGTATTTAAAAATATTCGGATTATTCGTAGCTGCACTACTCACAAGCAGGATTCAGGCTGCTGGCTATTCATGTGTGGGTACCAGACACAGTCATAGACCGTACCGCCCTCGGGCACGTGCACCGCAGACTGCAGCTTCGTCAGATCGCGTGTCGTCGACTGCATCGTTGCCGTGGAGTAGAGATCGGCGGGAAGCTCCATAACATGCATCCCATCAAGGTGCACCGGCACTAGCAGGCACGTTCCATCTGGGGACCAGTAGCAGCCTTTGGTGTAATGTTGTGCATCTGCGGACGAGGTCCAGCAGCGCCGCCCCAGCTCGATGATTCTGCTATGAAAATACTCAATGGGAGGAGGAGCTGCCTCTGAATCAACTAGAACTTCAGCCTGCTCGTCCGCCGCATCTGCAGTCGTTGGTATATTTGCCGTCGTGAGCTCAAAAGTGTCCTCTATGGCGATGATGTGATCACTTTCATCTTCTTCATTGTCGTCTTCCAGAGAGGTCTCCGCCAAACCGCTCGACTCCATGGCTTTCGTTGTGTTCGCGGATGTGTTGGACGCCTGCAGCTGCAGTTTTAGTTTCTCCGCTTCCGAGAGAGTGATACTCAGCTTGGGCATCGACATTTCCACGCTTGACGTGACCATCGTGCTGCTAAAGCTTACGTTGTGGTTAAGAAGCGACGCCGACAAATCGTGATCCTCCTCCATGTCGCACATGCTGGTGCTTAGATTTGCTTCTGAATGTTTTGACATTGACGCGCTTGGTTTGCCTCTTTTAAGGCAGTGTTATTTCTTAATGCCTTCTTTGGGTTGTTAGTAACAACTTGTTACAAAACTTCTTGATTATACTGTGTATATTCTTTGTTTACCTCAAGAATAAGGTTTGTTGACAATTTTCAAAATATCAATATATCGATATTTTTCAGAAAACGATGTATTTATATAGTGATATATCGATATTTTTATTTTATATTTTTAGATATTTTTTATCTAATCAGTTCTCAGTTTTAGTTTCTCCGCTTCCGAGAGACTTGCCAGACTTTGAGACTTTGCGATGTCCAGCGACCAAACGACATATTTATATAGTGATATATCGATATTTTTATTTTATATTTTTAGATTTTAAGTGATATTCTATTTATTATTATGTTTTATTTTGATACAAAAAAATTTAATCAATACGATATTTTTTTAAATATCCGACAATTGACGATAGTGTGTCCGCGGTCAAGTATGCAATTTACCATAAAAATTACATATTTGAACCTTAAATTACCGGGCACACCAGAACCCTCGAGACCGTTACGTATTTAAACATCTGCCCGGGCCCTATTTTTGGTAAATTTGAAGGAGACGGATTACGTCGATTTCGAACTTGTAATTTTTACCGTTAATAAAGCTGATTTTTCTATGAATTATGGTGCAAGTTTCGTTTGGGGGAAACTTCTAGTTTTTTTTTAATCGATGTTCAAAGTTTAATTTTTTTCCATACAAAATGCATGTAAATTTTGTAAACAATGACCAGTGTGACCAGAGTTCATGCAGACGAAAATGCAGGCCAAGTATTATAAAAATACTAGAAAATACCAATGCCATTAAAGCAGTGGCTCACGCCACTGCTAGGTCACTGTTGGATATGTTTCGGAGCAGATCAGATCTTCCAAAGTAAGATAAATTTGTCCTTCATATTCTGATCTGCTCCGGAACATATCCAACAGTGACCTAGCAGTGGCGTGAGCCACTGCTTTAATGGCATTGGTATTTTCTAGTATTTTTATAATACTTGGCCTGCATTTTCGTCTGCATGAACTCTGGTCACACTGGTCATTGTTTACAAAATTTACATGCATTTTGTATGGAAAAAAATTAAACTTTGAACATCGATGAAAAAAAAAACTAGAAGTTTCCCCCAAACGAAACTTGCACCACAATTCATAGAAAAATCAGCTTTATCGACGGTAAAAATTTCGTTAAGCAGAGTGACGTAATCCGTCTCCTTCAAATTTACCCTATTTTTATTATTGTAATTTATGCCTGTTGAAGTTGATATATAAATAAATCGACATAATAATTTATTAATAATTATATGGAATTGTCCAACAATTTATAAATATGTATATAAACTTTCCACTATTTTTATTTAAATCTTTATAATTTATATTTTTATTCGCCATATAAGAAATCAAATTTAATACACATTTTCTCGTTAATTAATTCTTATTAAAAAAAATGAAAATTCAATTATTTATTCTACACATTATTTAAATGGAACAACTAAAAACTAAATGGCTACAACTAAAAGTGAAACGCCACTAGGATAGCTAGCAGCAGTATGTGATCAGTAATGGAAATTCCCGTTGCCTGGCTTAGGGCCCTCCGCTCCAACTGGTAAAACATGGCAGACACGCTAAGGGGCAGGGCCACCTGCTGCTCGGAAGCATCGAACTCCAGGTCATGCCGGTGGCCTAATACTAGTCGTGCGCTCTCCAATACCCGTTGATGAGGGGCAGCCCCGTCAAGCAAAGCCAGATCTGCGACATGGAATTCGTATCTGGCGCTCAAGAACATATTTCGACAGGTCAGGCTCTGCTGGACATCATCGTAAACTCCCAGCACCGATGGCGGAGTTTCATTTGGCTTCTCTGGGTAGTGCAGCTGCAAGGGCAACCACTTTTCCGGCTGGGGTCTACCCAGCTGCGAGACGAACACCTGACCCACCTCCTCCAAGGAGCTGCAATTGTAGGGTAATAGCTGGCTCCATATTCGGGATTGCAAGTTGTCACAGTAATCAGTGTGGTTGGCATTTTCCTGGAGAAGAGGCACTGCTTGGTGGAGCTGGCACTGTTTTACAATATCCACACCCAGGCGTAGGACTTCTTTCTGGTCCGGCGTAGATTGGCAGGACATTTCACGAAATTTCCGTGTGAGCAGGGGCAGCCAGTGAAAGTCCTCAAAATTCTGCGGCGCATTAAAGTAGCTTAATTGCTTCTGCTCCTCGCTGTTGTTCTGTGGCAAAATTCTGGAGACGATTACCGGCGAACCCGGCAAGTATCCCAGTGGACTCGAAGTGGGCTTAGCATGTGTCTCATTTTGAGCTATAAAATTCACATTATACTGCAGCCACTGGGGTTCGTTGTCATCTCCCGCAAATGGTTCGCCTTCAATCAAGACTTTAACCAGTATGATATTCGTGAAATTGTGGGTCACCTGAATTTCCACTTTGTCCGCCAAGATGTCCACTTGCGTATCATTTTCCCGCTCTAGGCAATGGAATTTTCCGTCGTCCCCTTTTTGACATACCTCAATGGCTAGGCCCTCCAAATCCCTCTCGTCTCTATCATGGGGCTTGGGCAACACCTCATGTGTGGCGGTGAGATTCAGAATGCTCCAGATACTCTGTTGCAGCTGTAAGGAGTTCCTCATCAGACAGTTGCTGCTCGTTGGCTGCAAGTGTCGAATGGACTGTTTTAGTTGGCAATGCGGGCCGTCATAGGCTGTGGGCAGGTCAAAGGTGGTCAGTTGCTTGTCCTCTGAATGCAGTAATTGCAATGCCTGCCTGAATTTGTAATGAGATTCCGGAGATGCAGCCTGCGCGGGGGAGTCGGTTTCGTAGGCTTCCAAAAGGTCCGGCCATCTCCGATAATGCGAAGCATCAAAATCTGTGATCAGGGGAGCAGTCTTGGCGGGTTTCGTGTTGCTGCGAAAGACACACAGCCAACCGTCGTTGATCTGGCAGGTGGGCAGACCGTGGGTGTACTGGAAGTCCTCGAGTCTGGACCGAAGCAGTGGCAGACCCGCGTCCGAGTGGCAATCGAAGACCCGCCGAGTCTCGGGCGGGCAGTCACGGTCACAGCAGCAGTTCAGATCGCACTTGCTCGACTGCAGATCGCAGGAGCAGTAGTAATGTGGGTTTCCCCCTGAAACCAGCGTGTGGTTAGGAGCCTCGGTGGCATTCAGGGGCTGTACTTCCGCCTTCGGAGCCGATGTTGTGGTGGTTGCTGGTGCTTCTGTGGCCCTGGGGCGAGGTGGAAAGACGTTTCCAGCTGTGCTGGCCACCTCGGGCAACGGACTGACGGAGCTGCCAGTGTCACTGCTGGCGGCAATCGTGGTAGTTGGAAAATCCGTAGTTGTGGGTGCCACTGTTGATGTAGGATTTGATACGTGTGAAATTCCTATTTTAAGTGGAAGTGCCGGTAACGTGGCCAGGCACAGCACGGCTGTAAGCAAGAGTCTCTTCATGGCTACTTGAACTCCACGCCGTAGTCCTCAAACTTCCGAAAGATTAAGCTCAGATCAACGATTACTTTTCCAGAGCTAAGGGTGTGCAGCTTGTAACTAAAGATAAAAAATAAGAGTCAGGAAATGAAGTACATAAACTTCACGACTTACCGCTCGACTCCCGAGTACAGCAGATCCGTCTTGCTAAGGGCCGCTCCCCCGCCTCCGAATTGTTCCCGGATCGACTGCCACCAGCCGTTAGGCGCTACTTTCCAGGTGCTGATCTCGAGGCGATGTGAGCCGGGCGTGGTCGGCACGTGGACAAAACCGTAACCCACCGGCCAGGACTGCTGCAAAACGTTGACGGCGTACACCTCCACCAGCAGCCGGGGCCAGCCGAGGACGGATGCCGCACTCAGGTGGATGTCCAGCGGCTGGGCAAAGTCAGAGCAGTTCTGCAGCCGGTGCGAGCCCACGTGACTCTGACCCTGCACCTCGCCCTGAACTAGGCGCCAGGCGTTACCTTCCGAGAGAGGGAGAGAGAGAATAAAGCGTACGTGCTTTGTGGCCAGGTGCTTTGTGCCGTACTTACCGCTCTGCAGACTCCACTTGCAGTACAGGTGCGGCTCGGCGAAGTCAACTGCTTTTAATATCTGTCCGATTATGTGCACCTCCGCCATCAATTCATCAAGCCTGAGCCCAAATGCTACCTTCTAGCCGAATTGGTTTGCATTGACAGCCAGCCTGAAGTTTTCCGTTTGTTGTTATGGCTGTTTTGGCACCTGTCCGTTGGCAACGTAACCGGACAACAGGGCTGGAGCTGCCAACTCAACCGCTGCAAGAACTGGTTCAAAGGGTGGTGGTGGCTCTAGGACTTAAATTTCTTGTGTCATTAATAATTTCCACAGAGACACAATAACCTTGATAATAGCCTGATATTGATATATAATCAAAATGATATATTATAAGTTATATTTCTGGTTACACCTTTAAGATATAGTCATTTACTATAAAATGACAAGAAAATGACATGTATAGGATAAATTTAGTCATTCAACTTGTTTTAATTACACTTTACACTTAGATAATAAAATAAATAAGAAAACTATTGTTTAGATACAGCTAGATATCGCTGAGTTGTATATATCGTAATGTTCCTTTTAGATACTGTTGCTTACATAATTTTATTGTCTCAATTTTTAATTTTTTAATTCTTAAAAAAGATTTTTAAAAATTTAAACTAAAAAATTTTTGGAATGTAGCACAGCACCATGAAACTAGTCCACAGAATTCACTTCAGTGAATACCAGGGGTCTTCCTTCACCTGCGGAATGTTGTATCGAATCTTGACGGGCGCAAGAATATGCATGATCATGTGTTTGCACTCGCTGGAGGCTGATGGCGTCTTCGGAAAGACCAGCGATTGGTTGATGCGTTTCAGCAAGATGTGCACATTGGAGCCGTCGTAGGGTAGACGTCCAAACACCATCGCATAGCAGACGACGCCACTGGCCCATATGTCCGACATGAAGGGATCATAGGCCACGCCTGATAAGATGAAAGGATAATACTTCATCCCCAAAGAAGGCGGAAAAGCTTACCCTTCAGAATCTCGGGGCTGGCATAGGCATAGCTGCCGCAGAAGGTCTTCGAAAGGACCACTTGGTTGTCCGAAGTTCTGGTGTCCTTCCGCGCAAACCCAAAGTCAATGAGTTTAAGGTTCCAGTTCTCGTCCAGCAGCAGATTCTCACATTTGATGTCGCGATGCACTACACCCTTGCTGTGGATGTACTCCACTGCACTCATGAGCTGCTTAAACAGTGCCCGCGACTGCGGCTCATCCAGGAACTTCCGCTCCCGGACATAGTCCAGCAGAGTTCCATTCTCTGCCAGCTGCATAATCAGGTAAACCCTATGGAAGACGTTTAATTATGGAGTAAGGAACATACAATATATCTTAAGAAGTAAAGCAGACTTTGGTACTAGACTTTTATCAGAGTTCAATAGATATGTCTTTGCTTCTTTTAAAGGGACTTAAGACAGACTCACCTGTGACTGGTCTCGATGCTCTGATAAAAGGTGATCAGGTTCTCATGGTGTAGACCCTTCACTGCCTCGATCTCGCGTGGCAGGAACTTTTGCGTGTACTCCGATGGAGCCTTGACCTTCGAGATGATTTTCACTGCCACCCGCTTGCCATATTCCTCGGAGAAACCGATCTTGACCTTGGCATAGTTCCCCGTGCCAATGACTTTGCCCAGAATAATGCCATGCTCTTCCAGAATTGTTTTCTGGGGCTTGGCCTTCTCGTCGGCCTTGGGTATGGTTCCAGTAGCCGACGAAGTCCTTGTTTGCGGCCGGTCGGCAAAGGTATATATCTTCTGCTCCTGGCGACGACCCGAGTTCTGGTCAGTGACGAGGTCTTGAGATGAGCTGGCTCCGATGACTAGCGAAGGACGTGGTGTTTTAGTGATGCCTTCGTTGAGGTACAGTATTTACCTTCGCCTTCGGGTTTTCGCTTTGGCGCTGCCGCCATTTAATTGGGTACACAAATTGCTACTCTGCAATCCGCCAGTGCGCAGCTAATATTTCAAAAGGATGCCGTGCCCAAGAATCATTAAAAGAAAAGCATATTCTAAAATTTTAAATTTTGAAAGAGCCTCAATAAAAGTAGTCTGACATTTTAGGAGATTTTTTTTAAACGTGCAAGGCTCTCACGAATTACTAGAACAGATGTTATTTTTATACCCTTGCAGGGTATTATAATTTTAGTCAGAAGTTTGCAACGCAGTGAAGGATACATCTCCGACCTTATAAAGTATATATATTCTTGATCAGCATCAACAGCCGAGTCGATCTAGCCATGTCCGTCTGTCCGTCTGTCCGTCGGTCCGTCTGTCCGTCTGTCCGTTTCTACGCAAACTAGTCCCTCAGTTTTAAAGCTATCTGGATGAAGCAGATATGCTCCTATATGCTCTCACTGCTATATTTGTCGGAACGAGCCGGATCGGCCGACTATATCATATAGCTATATAGGAAAGATCGGTAAATTTTAATGAAAAAAATTATAACTTAGGCAATTTTTACAATATTTGAATAAAATTTGAGATATGGCCATTTTGTATTATTCTTGAATTTCGGTTTTAATTTGATCAAAATCGGACAACTATATCATATAGCTGTCATAGGACCGATCACAAAATTTTGATGAAAAAATCTAACTAAGCCAATTTTTCACATATTTTCATAAAATTTGAGACATAGACATGTTGTATTATTCCAGAATTTCGGTTTTAATTTTTTTTCAAATCGGACCACTATGTCATATAGCAGCCATAGGAATATATATATAAATTCATTAAATTCGTTCGAAAAATTTTTCTCTCGCAACATTTCTCGTTCGCAACATTTTTCTTTCGCAACATTTACCTTGTGTCAGTACCCGAGAAAACGAAAGAGTCAGAAGATTTTTCTTCTTCTTACTTACTGCAAGGGTATTAAAACTTCGGCATGCCGAAGTTAGCTTCCTTTCTTGTTTTTAATATAAATTCAGATACATATATTTATATTACTTTCTGATCTTCCGATCCGCAAGTAAACTACTGCCTATTTACGTATGTTTAAAACTAAGTCAGTACGGAAACACAAATTAGGGGATTTTCAGAATTCAAATTAACCTTAAACTTATTTCGGGAAAAATATAATACAAATATATGCGGCATTTATTTGTTTACCATTGAGGACGACTTTTAAAAAGGAGGGTCGATGTGGGGTCAACAGGAAGTTGGCGCGGATCTTTATGGGTCATTCATTTCTTGGTTTTTCATGTCGTTTGCTTTTAAACGTCTGAGCATTTCCGCTTATTGCGACGCACTTCAATAACAATTTAATTAAAAACTGAAATCCTTCTCTTCTCACATCAACACAAAAGAAAGCGAATAAATATATAGGTATATACAAATATGGAAAACACAATAGCATCGCAGACTTAAGGTTAATTTCTTAGTTTATTTGTAAATGTGTTCTTAGAAATATTGGTTTATGCTTTACAAATAATATTTAATTTTATTTATTTTCTAAAAAATTGTGTGTTCGGAAAAAAATGTTTCTTAAAAAATTAATCCTTTTAATCCAACAGTTTAAGAGGCAAATTAAACACATTAAATTTATAAAATATATAAATTTATAAATACATATATATTTATTAAAATTATTATAAGAGTGGAAAAAGTCTGATATTACTTTGTAGGTGGTTAATCATTAAATAATATGTCATTAAGCTTTCTTCAGTGCTATTATTTTCGTGGCAACTGTACATTCGAGTGAATGCTCTTTGTACATATGTTCGTCTGAAAATAATGAATAATAATACCCTTGCAGAGGGTATTATTGGTTTTTTTAAGCCGAAGTTTGTACTGCAGTGAAATGGGATTTCTTTAGCTATCCTGCGATGTCCGTGTGTCTATATTTTCAGTTGATGTCAAACCATTGACGATCCAAGATTTAAAAAAATAGCAGAATTTATTTTACCAACCATTTAGTGAAATACTTTCAAACGTGGGTGCATAAACTTTTCCCTTGTATTCCCGTATTATCATATTCTTTTACATAGCAATATATTTTTTATAAGATTGCGAAATTCGCAAAAAGAGCATTGGCAATGCTGCAAATGTATGAAAGACAATTTGTAATATTTTCACTCACCCTTTGGCTACCGCCGCCCATCATTGGTTATTAAAAGTTGTTTACGTTGTTGGTGTTCTGATGTTCTGTTGCGGAACAGCAACAGTTTTATATATTGTTATTATTACTATACACCGTACAGTGCGGCTCTGCACAAGAGCTGTGAACTCATTTAATTAAAATAAATGCCACAAAAAATAAATGTTCGGGAATGCGTTCTCCGTTGCCACAGATTTCCTCCTCACCCCGGGGCATGGCAGTAAAAAAAGGCAGTGAAAAATGGACTGAAAAAATCCAAAAAAGTATTATTCAGCAATGGCGGCGCGACTTAGCGAACTTTTAGCAATTTGCACACAAAATTAAACAACCTCCGAGCTAAGGGGGAAATTTGCAAATTATAATTATTTTATACCTGGACCGAAAGGTAAATTTGCCTTTCACTCCACAATACGCGGCGCTGAAGAGCTTTCCATAAGCCAACACACTTTCGTGGCTGTAAAAGGCACTGCCGGCGTCGGCGTCGGCGGTCTAGATGAGCTCCATCATCACGGAGATTCGCAGGACTGGCAAAAAGGAAATCGTGTAACAAGCGCTAGAGGCGCGGCACTGGGCCACCACCAATTAAGGCTTACAACTTTCAATTAAAAACTTTGCAGCGCATTGAAAAATGCAGAAGAGTGACAGGTAAGGACGCAGAAAAACTCTGTCGAGCTTTACTTGCATGCTTTGTAAAAATGAAATCGTTGAAGGGTATCGGTTGGAAGGAAAATCTCGATCGGGATCGGGATCATCGGTTGTAAGAATGTATTTTTATTTTATTTAATTTATTTCGTAAAGTCTCAAAAATATCGCAGTGCTTGACCATGCATCCTGCAAAGTTGGGCTTACATTCGCAGGATATCAAAAAGGGGGAGCAATCGCCTGGTAATTCTTACCTGAGGCTACTTTTTGTTTGCAGGTTCGGAGCAGCCGTGGTAATGTCCCGCCATTACGTTGATTTCACAATATCCTTGCACATCCTGTCCGAAGCACTGGCGGCACCACTCGCCGGCCCGAGGCTTGCACTCCGAAACCCTGCACGGCAATGTCAAAATTGTTTGTGGCAGTTGCCACCGCAGCTGCGTTGCCTGCCAGCGGAAATGCCGCTGCACTGGACACGGAGATACAGGGATACTCAAGGACCCTCCGTGCACCACCCACTTTGCATCGCCAGTTGTGGCAAAAGCAGAACTGACAAAACAGCAAAAATGACAACTGAAATATGCGATGCTGGGCGAAATCAGGAGGAGAGAAAGGACAGTCAGAAAGGAGCGCCGGCAGGATCTGCGTTGTCCCGTGGACCCTGAGCTGACTGCAAGCTCAGAGCGCTGGCATTGTGGTTTGCGTCACATTGGGTCTTCATCAGGATGCGAGCGCCATTAAAGGTGGACGCATTATGAGTATCGTGATCTGCAATGAATGCTGCGCAAAAAAGGTGACTGGGTCAGTGTATTTTCCGTAGGATGTTTCCCATCTGCTGTCACATTACTTCTCTCTGCCAGCTGGAGCTTTCCACACTGTCAGCTCAAGCCTGCACGGGAACGATAAAGGATATCCCTGCTGCAATTCTTCTTGACTTATCCAGTCGGACCTGCCATCCGCCATTGCAACGTCCCCTCTTTCTCGCATTGTGCAGCCTCTTTACATTTATTGTCGTGCTTCTGCATAATAAAGCAAAGTCCATTGTTGTGGTCAGTTCTGGTTTCATCCGAGCAGACCAACATGTGTATGGAGCGGCAATCGCAGGGTTAATATTCATTTGCCCCTTCGGGTATTCGCTTAAAGATGGAGTACAAGCAACTTATATACATTATTTCTCTGTATTTCCTTTACCTTAATTTTCCAACAAGATTTATTCGCTATTCACACTCCACTCTCCCAATGCCCATAGTTTTCCCCATGAATCGCTCTGTCTGGACCCATATCCCGATCATATGATATTAAGCCCATTTTTAATTGAAAATTAATTGAAATAACAATTGCAATGGCTTCCATTTATCCGACTGTAGGCTGCCCTGACCCGATCCAACCTCCCTCCGACATCTCTATTTCCATCATCATAATTCCTTTGGCGAATTTATTCCAGTTCCGTATGATGCACATTCCAATTGGCATTTATGCACTCACAAATATGTACATATGTTGTTTGTCTGTTTGTCGACATAATTTGTAATGGGTTAATGCAAACCAAAAATGCATTTATCAGTCATGCGAGTGCCCTCTGTACTTGAAGCTCGAAATCAATTAATACTCAATTGTAATTTACGAAGCTTTCGAATCGAACAACGAGTGCTGACATAAATTAGCCAGAGACAGAGCACTAATTTAATTAAGTGGATTTGCAAATTAGTTGAACGTTATTAGTTTGAATTGAAATTTGTGAGTGGGCGGCTCTTCAACTTTAGTATATGTATATATGTACCTTTTGTTATTCAAGGCAATGGCAGTGTTTATTGAGATTTAGTGACAAAAATGATATTTATTGTCCTTAAATAATGTTTTATAAAGACCAGACATAAAAGGAAAAAATTTTTGTTAGATTAAAAAATATATATGTTTGTATATCTGCCTCCAACGGTGTCACCTGAGCGACAGGGCAACACATTTAGTGGCCTCTTCGCTTCCAGCTGTATTCTGGGCCTACTTTGTCAACTGAGCATTCTTCATTTTCAAATCAAATTAACTGACTTTCATTTCAGTAAAAAGGAACAAAATATACATACATCCATATATAAGACTCCCTTACGAGTCGTGCTGACTTGTTTTGGATTTCCATTTTTTGTCGAGTGAAAATGTACTTTTGTCGCCATTTTCTTTTGGGTAATTCGAAGCCCCCGTATCGGCAACAAGGACTCCGTCGCCTGCATCACCATCTCGGAATGGTTGAAGAGGGAAGCGAAACTGTGCAGGAACAGGAGCTCCACTGGTGGGGGCATCTCGAACGGCAACCAGCTCGGGTCCTTTGAAATACATTTGACAGGGCATTATGTTTCACAGGCGGCTGCTGCTGGATGCCAGGAGCTTCCGTCATGAAAATGATTTTTATTAAAATTCGGTAACAATTACAGTGGAGGAGTGGGGGAAGTGGTGCTAGGCTTCGTGGAGGTACATTTACCTGAAGACGCCTCACTTGCTTAGCACTTTTTATGCCTGTTCCTTCTGGCAGGAGTCCTTTTTGCCTTGCATATGACCCCGCATTGAACAACATAAATAATTCCTTGTGTATTGGAATAGCTTTTTTCTGTTGCTTTTTTGTATTTAAAAAAACCTTAGAGGACAAAGCACTCAGGGGTTAAAAAACAACCGATTTACATTTTTTAAAGTATTCTTTAACTTTCTAAGGGTGTTTCCCTGAACTTGTATAATTAAATATTAAAGTAGTTCATCTATTTTATTATATAATTCCAAGGTTTCTTCAGGTTGTAGCTTAAAAGAGATCTTGATTCTGTGTCTGCTGAGGCATACTGGCAATAAACTCAGTTACCACATCACTCGAAAGGGCACAAACAGAAACAGGTATTCCCCGATGGGCCTACAAGGACTTCCCTCTTCTCTCCTCAGTTCGTCTCTGTTTGAATTCTTCCTTTCGGATCCCCCAGCTGATGTTTCAGTATTGTTAGCATATTTTATGCAATGACAATGGCTTTGGCCTCGCCACTGTTGGTAGTTTATAAATCATTTGAGATAAGCTGCTGCACAACGTGCAGCACCTGATGTCTTTTTGAGAGGATGCCGACCCCATGCCGGCAACACGATTCACCCACCACAGCCCACAGCCCACAGCCCACAGCCCACTCCACGGTCCACTCCGCTCCACTCTGCTCTCCGCCATTACCCAGGCTCTTTCCTAGCACTGGCCACGATGGAGTCTTGTATGTTAAAAACTGCAGACAGCGACTGAATGGGTACAAAAACTGGAAAAGGTACGGCCATCCTGGGGAGGGAGAGAACATAACAAAATTGAAAAACGAATTGAAAAAAGAAAAATAAAACGTTGGCAAAAAGAAAGCTTTTATATGAAGAAGTGAAAATGCCCTTTGGAGTGTATTTATCATCCCCTCTTAAGTTCTAATAACATAAATTAGATTTAGATGTTTGTTTCGCTTTTGAAAATGTGAATCTAATTATTTTCAAGTTTTTTAATTAGTTTTTTTTATTAAGTTTCTCATTATGATAGTATTTTTCAAAGATTATTTAGTGACAAAAATAGCTTTAGTTGTCGACCATAGAAACTGTTGGGAACTAAGTTTGAAAAATCAAATATTTTTATAGTAACATAACTTTATTATAAAATATTATATACACACTGGGGCATATATGCTAGTTTTCAGAATCTTTAATTATTAATCACAAAAAAGAAAAACAAAATTAGTGCACAAAGAGCTAAGCATAAATGTTCAATTTAGATATATTTTTTCTATCCCAATGTCACAACCATAATGACTAGTCGGCTATACCTTCCCTCTCGGAAATCGGCAGTAAAAATTGTTTGCGGTGTGTCGTAGAGCAAAAATATAAAAATGTAAATAGCATAAAATGAAAGCGTGCAACGGTAGCACTTTTCCAATACCTACATGAGGCATGTGGGGCACAGGACCCATCACCCAGGGAAGGGTGGCCCTTCGGAGGCGTGGGCGTATGGGTGCCAGTGCCGGTGCCAGTGCCAATGCCATCACAGATCTCCTTCGTCATGACTGCGCCACGCCGCAGAGTTCAAGCTGTTTAGCTTTCATGTGACAAAGTAAATTTCAATATATTGAAATTGTTATTTAAGTAGAGTGCACGTGGAGTCAGCGGCAACTACCAGCTGCTGTCAACCCCTCCAAGTCGCCCCGCCCTCTTCCGCCCCCGGGTCCCTTGGCTTCCTGTAAATAGTGTCATAAATAAATTGCCGTGATTTATGTGCCAGCCACCAGAGATAGAGAGCCCTGGAAGGGGAAAGAAGCGGGGGGAATAATGACAACAATAACAGCAAAGTCATGCTAACAAATTGCATTTTAAAATGCAACCCAAGCGATTTCCTAACAAAACCATGGAGTACAGTTGCCGCAGCATATCGTAGGAGGCAGGACATCAGCGGAGCCAATATGGCGGCGCACAGCTGACTAGGAGCCTTCCTATACAAAGGGGTTGCGGCAGGAGAAGGCGGGAGCAGCTGTAGGTCCAGGCCCAGTAAACGATTTAATTACAAAATAAAGTAATTTTTTATTGAATAACCGCCAAAGTTGATGGAAAATCGATTCGGCAACTGACCGCCCACATATACATGCACTGACAAAAAATATATATTTAATGAAGTATAAATAATGCCCAGTATCCTTTCTCGTAACCAGAATTAAACTTTCTTGTATGTAATTTTTATACACAAATCAAATTGGAAATATAATTTCTTTAAGGTATTTTAATGCCATCTTAAGAAATGCGTGGCCTCAGAAGAGAGGAAGAACTAACTGCAAGACGGAATCACTCTCAAACTGGTAAACTATTTTCTTATTTTACTTTGAGCGTTATTTCTAAACCCAAAAATGTACTGACCAAATTAATACAAAACTTTCCTCCAGGTATCTTATTTTTACGACAAGGAATTTGTAGAATTGGCCGAAAACTGTGTTCTCTTTTAGAGAAATAACTTAACCCATGCAATAGTTGGTAAGTAACAAGTATTACCTTAAAACCTCATATATAAATATATTTTTTAAAGTTTAAGTTTGGTTCATTAAAATAAAAGTGATTCTTAAAACCAGACGTCTTTTTATTTATTATTATTATTAATATTTTTTTGTGTGTACTCACTTTTTAGTGGGCAGTCTTAATGGCTTACAAACTAATCGATTTTCAGATTCGGTTTGGTGGAAAACAGCGTAAAATATCCGCTCGCCAGTCAGTCCAGTTTCTCAACATCAATGTTAATATACGACTGGCTCAATTTCTAAGAAGACACAATACGTATTTTCATTAAGAAAATTCAATTACAGTTTCTATTAGTTTAACTATTTCTTTCTTTTATAGTACTCTTTGCCCTACCCTGTGCTTTTGCTGTGCTTTATTTTTAAATTACAGTTGCCTGTTTCGATTAGCCTATGGTATTTGCAATTGCATCATCGATTTAATTACAAATTAATTGCTTTATCATTGGCAACCGATTGCCCGTCATTCAGAGCAGACACTGCGATGGCATGGCCTCAATGTGCCATGCCACAAGCCCACACCAGGCCATCACCGCCAGCTCCCGCCAGCTCCGATTTCCATGGACACCACCCATTTGACTAAAGCCTTGGTCAAGTCATCAAGCGAACCGCTGGCAGCTGCCGTTTATTTTTACATTTCGCGTTGGGGCTGCATTACTTTGTAATTATTGCGCAAATGGTTTGTTTGCATATTGATTACAGCTGCAAAAAGCCAAGCACTGGTCACCCAGTCCACCCAGAATGGCCCCCAGGTCCGGGCTGGTCAGTAGCCACAGAGCATGGCGAAGGCGTGTACCAGGCAGGAACTGGCCACGAGGCCTTCCACCAATCCCCGCCAACTTCCAGAATGTGCCCTTTCAATTATCGCCAAATTAAGTATATATATATATGATTTCTTTACTGCAATGGCAGAGAATCGAAAATAATTACGATTAAGATATATGTGATTGTATATATGATTTGTGATTTATTCTCATTTTTCATATATAAAAATTGTAACCATTATATTATTATATTTTGTATAAGATATATTTTATAGTTAGCTATTTTTGTTGTTTCTGTCCTTACTCCGCCAGCATTCCATTGAAAATACCACTGACTACTTTTGGCTACTCGGTGTCATTTGTAATTTTTATGTTTTATTATATTTTATTGCAACCAACTCCATGCAACGCAGAACAAAGCGACTGATGGAATAGTGTCAGCCACGTCCATTTTGCGCTTAATTTCATGAAACTTCTTTGAAGGCAATTGGTCACAGTCCCCACTATGGGAAGACCATATTTTTTTGGTTAAATTCATGATATTTTAAATTAGTCAAAAGTTGTAAAGCAAAAAAGAAAACTTCAGAGTTTGCAAAATAAGGAACATTTCCCATGTTTATTTATAACTTCACTTATAGTTTTCATATGAACTATCTATCTATAAAAAATCATACAAAATTAAAAAAATAGGTGAGTAAAGTGGTACACTTTCCATAGTGCAGTGCAATACTCCTATTGAGCACTTTTTATGTCCCCAGGAAGTATAACCTTTGTCCTTTGTCATTGCTGCTGCTGTCGGTGTGGCTACTGGCCAATGCAATTGGCGGTGCAAATTCCATTATACGTAAATTTGCCACTGCTCAGGCCAGGCAATTTCCCCTGATTTAATTTTCGTAGCAAAGCAACCACAAAGAGACGGGTGGCAATATGAGTGGCGAGAAGTGGTTCTGAAAGTAAATCAAACTGCCAAGCTAGAACGGAATATGTACATATGTAAGACTCTTTATGAGTACTCTTATTGAAGAGTTTAAGGAAGTCAAGTTTGCAACAAAGATATTTTAAAAGTAACTAAGGCAATTTAAATGGCTAGCTGATATATGTAATAAATAACAAAGGCTAAAAAGGTAAAGGTTTATGTATCAATTATATTTATGATCATTATTTAATATTTTTATTTACTCTTACCACATTTACTTTTTAAACGGACCCGAGTAATTATATTGTAGAGTCTGGAAGCGGGCGCCTAATATCTATTACTTGTGGCTTTTCTACTAATAGCTTTCTTCCTTGTGACTTTATTACTAGTAGCTTTCTTACTTTTTATTTATTTTCAGTATGAGCTTGACATGCTTATTTAACTTAGGAGCCATGGACTTGGGTTTCATCTCTTAAGTCCAATCGAAAAACAGCCCTATAACCACTCAGCGCTGTCTACCTTGTGGACCTGCCTGTAATAAACGTGCCTGTAACATACCGCTGTATTATATTTAGTAAAAACAGCTACAGGTGAATATAAAGACATCGGTTTTCTCAGTTTAACTGCACTAGTCCACTAAATAAAGCTTCTTACCCTCTCTTATTACACCTGAAATCCTAATACAAATCTCAGAATGTCGCAAATTAAGAGAACCCCAAAGACCTCACGAAATGAGACGCTCGAAAGGACTTCACATCCGCCTTTGAAGCCACGATCAACGGCAAAGACCGCCGAGGTTCAAAGTGCAAATAGTGGAAGTTTTGTGTACAGCCCGAAGCCCAAGGACGAGGGCCCCGCAAAGCGGCCTTGCCCAGTGCGAAAGCAGTCGGGCAGGAAGGCAAAGGAGCAGCGAACCATTGAGAGTTTCCGGAACATCGACTTCTTCGGTGATCGCGACTCGAACAACCTACTGACGGTCCAGAACCTCGAGTTTCCGGACGCGAACATCGCACGCACTGAGCTGAGCAAGCGGGACGAGTGCGGCAAGAATGTGGTCCGGGGCAGGGGCCGGGACTTTGGCAGCACCAGCAACTCCCACTTCAGAGACGGTGTGGAGACCGTTAAGATGAAGGGGACCAGCTGTTCCGCGACTAGCAAGACGCTCAAAACGCAGACTGAGAGCCTCCAGCGGCAAAGCTTGAAACCGATAGTGATAGGTGCGCCGGGCTCCGAGGAGCTGGTGGACTCGGCTCACGAGCCCTCCACCCATCCGCCCAACTTCCAGGGCGACGAGTGGAACCGCCCGTGCTCGGCCAGCTTTGTGGCTGGCCGACAGCGGGCCCGCATGGGTCGCTGTCCAAAGGACTATGAGCTGCTGGCCAAGCTGACGTCGGCGCGAAAGAAGTTCTTCCTAACGCAGGACCCGCGCAAGCTCCACTGCCTGATCAATCCAGTGGCTCTGCGCCACAAGCCGCTGACGAAGGAGGAGGAGTTTACCCTGATCGGCAATCTGGTTAAGCATGGCGACAATCTCTGTGCCAGCACCGGCTCGGAGACCTCCGAGACGCACATCTGCGAGGTTATTGACCTGCAGAACCCGATGGGCCTGGACTTCCACGGCATGGACTACAAGACGACATACGAGCAGGACGAGATTGAACAGCAGAATGCCCTGACCTTCTGGCGCGTCCAGCGGTACATGGCGCGCCGCAAGGCGAAGAAGAACACGAAGGTAAATGTGGAGCAGGAGCTCAAGGAGGAGCGGCTGGCGGTGCCTCGACGCTTCAACACCACGATCAAGGATGTGCCGCCGGAGGATCGGGTGTCGGCGCGATCTGAACGGCTCGTTTACTTGTACCGCAGTCCGGACAAGCCGGTCAACAAGCGCAAGATCGAGGAAGAGGGTCGGCGCCGGGCGGCACGCTACAAGGACATCTACTTGCGAAAGAAGCAGCGGGAGGAGGAGCAGGACCAAGAGCGCCGCAAGCAGGAGGTGGCCATCAAAGAAATCCAGGGCCGAACCGTGGCCGAGAAGGACCTTCGCGACGACGTAGCCGTCATCGACGACGCCATTGAGCGCAGCTTCCGGAAGCATGTGGAGCTCAAGCCCATTATCCGCAAGCGAAAGGTCTTCCCCAAGACGCTGACGGAGACGGAGCGCCTGAAGGCGATCATGCACCGCGAAGACTGTGTGCGCCGCGACACTGCCAGGGTCACGCAGCAGTTCTACCTGGAGCGCACTGGGAAACTAAAGCACCTACCGGACGCGGAGCAGAAGCTGCGCTGCGACGAGAGCATCGAGGGCAGCGTGGGCTCCACGCCCAGCGAGCAGAGCAGCGATGACGAGGACTACCTGCAGGTGGGCAAAATGGGCGACAAGTTCCAGCTGCGCGGCTTCCACTTTAAGCACGGCGACGGTCTCCGCGGAAAGCTGCATCGACACCAAATCATGAAAGGACAGCGCACGGTGAAGGGCTGCCTGACGCGGGACGAGTGGCTGAATCAGTTGGTGCCCCACAAGGAGCCCATTAAGCTGGACGTTGAGCGTGGAATCATTAAGGTGTGTGGACTGAAGTTTAATCCTTAAAGAGGATCTCTTTAAGCTGTTAAATTTCGGGTACATTTTCTACAGGTTCTCGATCCTGACGATCCCAACCTGGACTTGTTCCCCCCCGAGCCGCTGCTCATGCGGCGGCGCGAGCGCCAGAGTGCCGTGAGGGAGTTCATCGATCAGCGGCTGGGTCTCCATTACCACCGCCGGCACCGCAAGAACCTGAAGCTCGTCAAGCCGAAGCCGGCCTACAACGTGCGCAAGTTTAATCTCATCCGCTACGTGTTTCCCGAGAAGGTTCTGGTGCCCGACGATCGAGTGCCTGTCGAGGAGATGGAGGTGCTCGACTCCACCAAAGTGAACACAACGCTGGAGTACCTTAACCTGAAGCAGGAATTGGCCAAGTCCAAGCGGCACAAGAAAAAGCTGGCCCGCATGCAATTGCTTGGCCTGCCCTGCATCGAGAAGGAGCAGTTGCGGTTGGCGGATCCATGTCTGGCGGCGGAGGAGGAAATTGATGTGGATTGGGTGCCTGTTCCTGAGCCTCCATACGACGAGAAGCAGGGCGAGGGCGAGGCCGAGGCCGCGGGCGAGTCCAAGGAGCGCTTAGAGGCCGGCTGCGACAGAGCTCCAACTAGAACTAGTCTTCACGGCTTCACTCGACCTCCGACCACTCAGCGGACCACTTCTGCCGCCATGGTCAACACTCGTGGACGATTCTACGCTGGAGGTGGGGTCCAGCCGGCGCGCTATCGGGGAAACATGCCGGCACCTAAGGAACGTGAGAAGACCCTGACGATACACCCGCGACGAAAGCGCGACTACGCCGCCGAGCGTATTCCATCGGCCATGTTCAATGAGGTCCTGAAGACGTCCACAGTGCCACTGCTAGAGCAGCCGGAACCGGAGAAGCTCCGCTTCGCTAATGTGCGAACCAAGAAGCGTCCGTATACGGACCTATTTGAGGCACGTCACCACCACGACCACTGGACCCCCACCCAGGTGAAAAATGTGCATGTGCAGTACCAGCCGAAGACCGTGGTGCCAGAAATCACCAAGGAGGCCAAAAAGCCACCGAAACCGGTGTTCAAGTTCGAAAGGGCTAAGCCGCCCAGCAGCAAGTATGTGGACAAGGACCTGACCATGCCCAGCTACGACTTCGAGCAGATGATAGCCGACCACTTGGCCGTCACCCGCACCGACAACAAGGAGGCAGCCGGCGAACTGGTGCACAACCTCTGTCACCCCTACGACTTTGTCTTCCACTCCCGAGACCCTGAGGAGCTGGCGAAGCTGGATTTTCCCGGACGAAAGCAGTACCTAGACCTCTTGCGAGAGACGCGCGAGGCCATTTACGAGACGAAGGACATAGATCCGGGCGAGGAGCGCCTATTGGTGGACCGGCGCGCAGTCGTCGCCGATCTTGAGGAGGATCTTAAGAGCATCGAGAACTGCCTGAGCTCCTTGAGCAGCTCGACTTGCACGGATCTATCGAACGACAGCGGCAGCTACATGGTGATCGGGGACAAGACCAAGCTGCCCCTGGACTACATCCGGAAGCCGTTGGTGCCGTTCGAGGAGATGCGACGCGGCCGCTTTCACGCCGCTGTGATTGACGTGGAGGCAGAGGACGCGGATCCCTACCGCATGCTTCCCTTTTCGGGCCAGCACAAGGAGCAGGCCGATATGCTGGGACCCAAGGATACGTTTTTTACCTTCAGCACGCGCCTGCGAAACACCCTACGCCTCCGTCTCGAGGTGGCAGTGCCGGACGTGCGCAATACTCTCCTGGGACCCGGGACGCACAAGTACTACGGGGCCGTGATCACAGACCTCGATGAGAACTACATCGAGGAGCTGAAGAGTCGCGCAACCATCAAACCGTTCAAGTTCAAGACTAGCATTCAGCTGCTGAAGGACGCCATGCGGCTGAAATACGAGTCCCTGCTGATTCAGGGCCAAATGGTGCGCACCAAGATCTACGACCGGATGAACGAGCGCCACTGGGTGGACATGAAGAACACGAAGAGTCTGTACGAGGCGCTCTTCGCCAAGTGGCAGAAGAAGGAGTACAACGCGTCCATGACAATGGTCTACCAGGTGAAGTCCTACTACGAGACAACGGACAAGCTGAAGCAGGAGTATCGCGAGCTGGAGCGCGAGCTAATGATGCTCAACATGGACATTGTGTTCATCGAGGGCCACTGGATCCGGTGCATCATGCTGCAGAATTTCCACTACCTGATGGGGGACCAGGACTGGCGCGCCGAGCACGACTGGATACACTTGGTGCCGAAATCGAGGCGTCACGGCAGCGAAGTTGAGGGCTCCGAGGAGCAGGAGCCGGAGGCGCCGGAAGAATGCGACGAGGAGGACATGGAGCTGGAGCCGTACGATATATCCATCGCAAAGCGATCTATTGTTAATATCCGTGTGCGGGACAAGGACGATGCCTGGGCCATTCGCGCCTTCTACTATGACGTTTACATGCAGAAGACCCACCCGATCCTCCAGGTATTCCCCGATGCCGAAGCCTTTCTGCAAGGCCTCGAAAACCTGAAGACGAAGACCTTCATGCTGCTGCTGGAGATGCACTTCACGCTCTCCATTCACACCGAGCTGCAGGGCCGCCTGGAGACCTTCGTCGATTGGTGCACCAAGGATCTAAAGGAGAAGCAGGAGTACGTTGCTCGCAAGTCGGCCAAGAAGTTCTTCATGGAGGACCGGGCCATGGATATGGAGAACAAGGTCCACGAGTATCTGGGACAGCCGATTGAGGACACCATTTCGGACGAGGACTACAACAAGCATCGTGCGGTGCTGGCTGAGGTGTGGCGTCGCGTGGTTCCCGACTCAGTGCGGGGCACAAGCGACGTCCTGCCCAACACCACCGACATGGTGGCTGCCATTAGCGATGTGGTCATGGAGATACTGGCCAAGTTCGAGCACCTGGACATTGAGAAGGTCCGTTCGTTGGAGTCCGCGATGCGCCAGCGGCGCCGGTACAACGAGAAGTTATCGGCCCAGGCGTACCAGGTGGAGCGTCGCATTGAAATGGAGATGAAGAAGGTACGCAAGAACCTCGAGCCGCCCTACAAGAAGCCCAAGCGCGTGGGCCCGCTGCCCAGGCTGTACCTCAAGAAGAGGGTCGTTCCGGAGAAGAAGGAGCAGATCGTCATCTCCGAGCACACGAAGAACTTTGTGCGGGCCTTCAAGGAGGACGGCTACAGCGTCGAACAAAACACGCAAACGTCTCTGGTGACCGCGGACAATATGCAGGAGCAGATTGTGCCCTTCTACTTTGACCACTTCCTCAAGATCAATGGCTACACGCCCAATTATAACTTTAGGACCAATGTGGATATGCGCGACGGCAACGAGCTTAATCGCCTGAAGGTGCGGGAGGTCCTGCCGGATGTCATCTACCGGCTTGATGTACTGGAGGCGACGCAAAAGAAAATCATGGAAGAGAATATCCAGCGCAACCCCAAGATGTACGAGAATGTCATATGATGGGGCACGTACAACACCGCCAAACAGAGTTAGAAACACACAATACTAACCAAGTTGACGAGCTTTCCTGTTTACTAAATTTATAGTGGCAATAATCTAATAAATAAAATAAAACGTACTTAAGACTTATACACTCAAATACTATACAGAAAAGTATCAGCTATTTCTTTTCATCTGGGCCTACTCTGTAAAAGTTTGTTTTTAGATTTTCCAACTTTCAGTTCTCTCTCTTATTCTTTATGAAATCCTGACGAACTTTGCCCGAGAAGCTTTCACTTTAGGCGCAGCTGACGCTTTTCCCTTTTTCCTCTAAACTTACTCCGCTCCAACTACCTTCTGCCCGCACAGTTTCCCTCCGTGAAATGTTGTCCTCGCAGCGCCGTTCTGCTTGTTTGCCTTGACAGCAGCTGCAGCGGTAATTTTCATTTTCTACCTGATGTCCTACTTCATTGCCACCTGAATGGCACTCCCCCTTTTCATTTTGCTCTTGCGGGGCATAAAACTAGCTTTTCTGTTTTATTTGCACATAAATCACAAAAGTTTTTTCTATTTTTTACCATCTCCCTTGTCTTGTATGGATGGGCGGACTGTGTAGGTGCATAACTGTGATTCGTGCCACTGACAGATGTCCTTGGCGAGGCATTCACTTTCCGTTCCTTAATTCGGTTATTTTGTCTGTATTAGAAGTCTTCGGAAAACCGCATTGTATTGCTACACTTTTTAAGCGAATTTCACACAAAGGCAAATCACAGGCACTCTGCCCAGCCACGTTGCCCGACCTTCAGTAGTCCGTACCCCGAATCCATTAGCAGCTAATGAAGCATTAAAAAGTGACAAAAAATAAAGGCAAGCGGGGGTATATTCTTAACGCCATATTTCCAAGGAGCTCAAAAAGCACAGCGTGGAGTGGAACAGAAAAATAAAGTAGATGGCAGAGCACGGAATAAAGGAAAAGCTGAGCGAGCGAAGTGAAAAATGCGTCAGGCTGGAGCGATGGATGACTGGATGAGTGCTTCCCGAGCACTGCGGCGCGGCGGCGGAGTGGAGGAAGGCGCGCTGAAATATAAAGGAATCACGAATTAAATACCTTTTAGCAATTAATCTGCTTAGCTAATGGACGTTTTCTGTGTAGATCCAACGACATCTGCCGGCGCGGAGCATTGGGGGGAGGGTTTACATTAGGCTTACGGGCCGGCTGACCAGTCAATGGAATCGCAATGGAATCGAATCGTTACTCTCAGCGATGGCCGTCTAATTCATTCAATAAACGCGCCGCGCCGGCCATTGATTCCAGCTGAATCCTGGATAAACACCATCCATCGAACGGCCTGTCTGTCCAGCTCACTGCCGAGCTCTCACCACTTGTAGGTTTGCCTTTTGACCGTAGAACTGCCATGCAGTTTCATTTATCTATTGGCTATTTTTAATTGACGACGCCAGTTGATTTTGATTTCACTTTAGATTCTATCACATTTGATTTGATTTTATTGAGACCACTCAACGTAATTAAGCTGTACATGTCGAAGTTCAGGGCTTACTTAGGCAACGCAGACACTCCTAGACATGGGTCAGGCCAGAGGCTATATAAGCTTTAAGATGCGTAACGCCATACGGTTCCTAGCACTTCTTCGGATTCTCTTGAATAGTCAGTCAAAAAAATATTTTACCTATGGAAATTCGAAATTCTTTGGTAACAGATATCCAGCTAATTATAGTAAATATTGTCTTGGTGCGTATACATGGATTAATTTCATAATTCAAATAAAGTTTCCATTTAATTGGTTTATACAAAAATGTCAGTCTTTAAGCCTAATTAAAAATTGTAATATATTAATGCAAAAAGTGCTTGTATTTAAGTCGTAGAAACACTATTTACAAGATAAGCAGTTTGTAAACAGAGTTCGATGAATTCTGTAAATGCTTTAATACATCAAAGTTAGAAACAATAATTCAAAATTATTATGCAAGTTGTGTCAGTTTGTACAACGAAGAGTTTTACTCTTGTGTAAGTCTAAGTAAGAAATACCTCCCATTTCTCTTCTTAAAACTTTAAATTATCAGTCGAACCCGTTTCCCCCTAGATACGAGTATTCACTTTTTGTTTTAATGAAACAAAGAAGTAGTCCTTGGTTTTTAATTCGACCCAAAGTTCTACTTGGCTGTGAAAGCTGCTAGGAATATTCAGTTAATTTCCAAATTCCAGAGCGAGCACAGCTCCCAGCTCAGTAAAAAAGTATAAAAAGAATATATTTCTATGTGAATAAATATTTTGGGCTAGATTTAAGCATAAAGTGAAAAGTGTCCATTAAGAAAAAAGTACAGATGAAGAATCTGTACACAACACCAACAAACGTAAAGAAAAAGCGGAAGTCAACACATCATTAAAAAAATGGTTAGCTAGTTTCGTATAGATAAACAATAACGGAAACAACCTAATTTTATTTTTGAATATTCCGGAAAGAACACAAGTTCTTTGCAGGTTTACACAATCAAGCAATCAGATGGAGAAACTGATCAAATAACAAAAAACAGACGTAGAAGCAATCTTCTTGGACAATAAATTGCTATTCAGGCAGGGTAAGATTGTCCCTTTTTATTGGTGCTAATAAACCAGGAATATCCTAACTCGAACTCATTTCTGAGGTTTTGAAAGAATTCACGGAAATATTAAGAAACAAGTGCAGTTGAATAATCTGTGAGTATCTGTACACAACAGCAACAAAGGATAATCTAGTTTCTAATACTCTTATTTAGCAACAACCTAATTTTATTTTTGAAAAAACTGATCAAATAACAAAAAGGTGACGTAGCAGCAATCTTCTTGAACAATAAATTACACATATTTGGTATTCTGGCAGGGTAAGATTATCCCTTTTCTTTGGTGCTAATAAACCAGAGTTCCACCAGCAGTTAACAATCAATACACAGGCACTGTTAAATAATAGCATAACTTATATAATACACTTGCACTGAATGAAAGGTATAAGGGAAGCTCTGTGCAGCTCAAAACATCTCCATTTAAACTTGAGCTCAATTCCGTCCAACTCTACATTCTCTATGTAAGGATTAAAGCAACTGAGATATTTTTTCTTCATAACATGCCTACTTTCCAGATCCTCTATGGTAGCGTTACTCGCTCTTCGCTCCTTGGTTTTCAAGCCCTGGTTCTTCCTATTTCTCAACTGGAGGTGAATCTTTGATTCTAGTCTTTCCGACTCTCTAATGGAGGTTTAAAGCAAGTGGGATCCTCAGACCTTAAATCTGGCAGGACATCCTGATACTCCACCGGACGTTCGATTCTGAATTTCTAGATTTCTTCCTGGAACTTGGCTTCAGGCAGGGTAAGATTGTCCGATTTCTTTTGAAGAAATATCTTAATTCGATATCACATTTCAGGGTTTTCATGCAAAAGGAAGTTATTCAAAAAAAAAAAAAAAAAGAAACTGAAATGCACAGCAACATTTAAACAAATCAAATAATAATATAACAACTTTATTATAATAAAATTACACTTTACACCTAAAAAATGGTTTATTAATTTGATAATTGGGACGTATCTAAACATATTACACTATCTAATTTTAGGATAAAGCATTTAAAATAAAAAATAAATGTATTTTCAATGTATATTAAAGTATTCTTCAGTTTATATTTTGTTTGCTTGATTTATATATTCCCATTTTTTTATATTCCTATTATTTTCATATAGCTCAGAAGCGCCAGAAGGCCAAACAAAAACTTAGCTAGAACAAGTGAGAAAGCTACAGTCGTTCGTGAACGACTGTTATATACCATGTACCAAAATATATATCAAAATGTAAACAAACTCGCTCTTTGCAAAACCACCACCATCTCATGCACTTCCGTGTGCAAGACAGAGACAGAGATAACCCCTCCTCTCTTTTTTGCGCACGGGAGTTAGTTTCTTGCGCTCATCAGTTTTGTTGTTGTTTTTGGGATGCACCTGTTGCTAGCTGCCAAATAGATAACACACTGATAAGTAAATAACTTTTGTGTTTTTCATCCGATCGTTACCAGATTTTCGGTATTGATACATGTTCTACATATGCATGCCTATGCACAAAAAGAAAGATATATGGTAATATTTGCGGCTGCAAAACGTTTTTATTGATTTGCGGGGGAGTGGGGGGGAAAATTTTAAATCTGAAACAAACTTGATCTGCGTGCAAAACATTCCGACCTACATACCG